>JAEQBH010001385.1:0-287500 GCA_016808115.1 Tetrastigma voinierianum
AAAGACATCTTGTCTCGAAGAAGATTAGCTGACTTGAGGCAGTGAACCCAGCAGGAATGCGGTGCCATCCTTCGGAGGAAGCTCTGCGAAGCTCGAGACCCGGGCGGTTTCACTATCCGTGCACAATTGGAAATGCTATTTTGAAGGCTATGCGATTTGGGTGCCAGCATTAATCTTATGCCCTTATCCATTTTTAAGCGTTTGGGATTAGGAGAAGCTCGCCCAACTACAGTCACTCTTCAGCTTGCGGACAGATCTTTGAAACATCTGAGAGGGATAATAGAAGATGTCCTAGTTAAGGTCGACAAGTTTATCTTTCGATGATTTCATTGTTTTAGACATGGAGGAAGATAAAGAAATCACAGATAATCTTAGGAAGACCTTTTTCCTAGCAGTGGCGACGATGATTGATGTCTGAGGCGAGGCGGCGAGAGTACAGAAGAAGTAAAGTTCAGCGTGTTCGACGGGTGAGACACCCGACGAGAAAGTGATACTTGCTTCATGGCGACATGAAGTAGAGGCTATAGTGTCTAGCAATTAGTCTCTTGACCCTTTGGAACTAGCCTAGTAGAGAATGAATCCAGGAAACACAGTGTGAGGCGAAGAATATGTTAAATGGATGGACTCTAAAATGCTTGAACCTGCGGGCGGGGAAGGAGTTAAGCAGCGGTCCCATGTCGATTGAAGCTGACCACGAGATGGAGCAAAAACCTGCCTAGTCATTTTGGTAATACCATGGGGTAGAATCGCTACCGTGATTATCTACGGCATCTTTAGCACTAGAGGAAGAGAAGTTATTGAGGTCCTTCGAGATCACAAACATGCACTCGGATGGTCTCACGATTTGATCTAAAGGGATTCGTCCTTCTATGTGCATGCATCGTATTTTCTTAGAAGATGGACATAAACCTTCGATTAGGCCTTGACGGAGAGTTAAGCAGACAATGAAGGAGTAGTCACAGGAAAAGAGGTTTTAAAATGGCTAGACCTTTGGGTGATTTACCCCATTTCGGACGGTCGTGGATCGACCCGATTCGGTAGTCTTAGAAGAAGGGAGGAAACAGCGTCGTCGGGTGAAAACAGCATCTTCTTTGCCGTCACAGAGCAGTTACTGGTGGAGAATTTGTATTGTTATCGGGTTGAACAAGGCCACTGAAAAGATCACTTTCCATTCTTGGTTTAAGATCGGATGCTCGTCGATTAGCCGGTTATGAATCTTTATTTCTTTACAGACGGATACTCGGTTCTGATCAAATTGCCATAGCTCCACGAAGATCGAGGAGAAGACAACATTCACTTGTCCTTATGGTACATTCACGTGGCGGATGCCCTTTGGGTGTCTGATGCACGGTACCTTTCAGCGATGCATGATGGCCGTATTCTCCGACATGGTGGAAGGCGATTGAAATCTTCATGGGCCGATTTCACCGGTAATGGGAAATTCATTTGACAATTGTCTAAAAAATTTGAGAGTTGTGCTGGCAAGATGTGAAGAGACGTCCCAGTACTCGATTGGGAAAGTGCCATTTCATGGTACGAGAGAATTATTAATCCTTGGACATCGGATCTCAGCGAGGAATAGGGTAGATAAAGGCGAAGATTGAAGCCCGATTGAAAAGTTACCTCCACCCTCTTCGGTAAAAAGGGATTCGCGAGTTTTTTAGGGCCAGCGGCCCCGGATTTTATAGGCGGTTCATCAAGTTTCTCGCAGTGCAAGCGGGTTGTCTAACCTTCAGTCGAATCCACGTTTGAGTTTGATCCACCCCAATGTTTGCATGCGTTCTCGGGTGTTGAAGGACAAGTTGATCCTCTGCTCCCTATTGTTGTGGCGCCCGGGTGGTGTGCCCATTTGAACTTATGTGTGACCTTGTGACTTAGCGATTGGGCGATGCCCAGGCGACGGGAGAAAATTTTTCAAGTGATCTACTATGCTAGTAGAACCCTGAATGATGCTCAGCTGAATTATGCACTACGAGAGAAAGAACTATTAGCTATTGTTTGCCTTCGACAAATTTAGGCCGTATTTGATTGGCAGCAAAGTCGTGGTGCATGCGATCATTCATTTATTAAGTACTTAATGACCAAGAAAGATGCAAACCAGTTGATTCGGTGGAGTCTGGCACATTTGCAAGAATTCGACGTAGAAATCGAGGGCGAAGGGCCTTGAAATCTAGTAGCTGACCATCTTTCACGGCGGAAGGAGCGAGAGAGATGATGTTCGAGTGAATGGCCAATTTCAGACGAGAAACTTTTGCTATTGAGGACAAGAAGCGGTTTTCGGTTTTGCAGTTATGTGAACTATTTGTGGTGGCCAGTGATCCCTCGGGTTTAACTATCAGAGGAAGAGGAAAAGGTTTTTCGCACACCTTAAACACTACTATTGGGAAGAGCCAATTCTTTACAGACACTGTGCTGATCAGGTGATAAGAGATGTGTGCCCGAAGATGAAATGCATAGTATTCTGAACCATTGTCACACTACCGTGTGGTGGACACTTTGGTGGACGGAAGACGGCAGCCCGAGTTTTACATTCGGGTTTTGTGGCCTTCCTTGTTAAAATGCTCACCATTTACGTTTCCACTTGTGACAAATGTCTGATGAGGGCATCTCTAGAAAGGACGAGCCACCCATGCATCCCATCTTGGAGGTAGAGTTGTTTGATTTATGGGGGATCGATTTCATGGGACCATTTCCTGCATCGTACAACAACTTGTACATTTTGTTGGCAATAGACTATGTCTCAAAGTGGATGGAAGCAATTCCTACACGCACCAATGATGCCAAGGTTGTGGCTCACTTCCTGCGCAACAATATATTCTCACGTTTTGGAACTCCTCGAGCTTTAATCACAGATAATGGTACCCATTTTTGCAATAAGGTAATTGATAAGGTGTTGCAAAAGTATGGAATAACCATCGTACATCTCTTTGCATATCCACAATCAAAGCGGCAGCGGTATCCAACCGCGAAATCGGTACATTCTCGAAGGCGGTCAGCGGCTCGGGGGGTTGATGCAAGATGACGATGCGCTCTGGCGTCTGCTTCAGCATTTAAAACTCCTTTGACGCCATCTCCCGTTCGAGACTCGTGTATGGTAAAGCTTGTCGTCTTCGGTGGAATTGGAGCATCGAGCCTATTGGACCACTTTCGACAAGCGAACATGGACGAGTACATTAACAATTTGGTGAAAAGCGACTACTCAACTCGATTATTGTTAGATGAGTTCGAGGAAAGCGAAGCATATGAAACGCCCGCATCTATAAGAGGAAAAGACTAAAGCAGCGACCGTACATCCTTTAGAAAGGAGTTCCGCAGTAGGACTGACAAGTCCTTCCTATTCAATTCTCGATTAAAGTTTTAGGAAATTGAAGTCTCGATGGTAGGGCCTTTCCACGAGTAACAAGGTCTTTTCACATGGTGGGGCGGAAGTTTCATCTGAAGGCACATTCACGATCGCCACCCAGCTTGAAGCCCCGTCTTATGGAGCGAGTTTCTTGCGAGACAGAAAATCATTCCTTTGGCAGTGCGGGGCAGAAGTGTAGTCATCTATCACATGGGTTTGGGTTCCCCGAACACATTGAGATTCGAGGTCGTCGAATTGCGATTAAACATAGCGCTTCTTGGGAGGTAGCGAGTGTTCTTAAACTTTCCCTTTTGTTTGGCTCGAGTTCTATTGTTTATTTTGCGATTTTAGGTTTACGGCTTTATTTTGTGATTGGTATTTCGGTTTGTTTGTTTACTTCGGGATCTTGTGGATCTTGCGGTCGGGGAGGATTCGTTCGACTCGCATTACAAACTCATAGAGTCCACGAGTGCAGAGAGGGTTCATGTTCATGAAAGCTTCAATATGCTCGAATTTTTCTCTGTCACGTCGCGACGTGGATTTCCCACGTCGCGACGTCAATTTAACACCCCTCTGTCACGTCGCGACGTGGATTTCCCCACGTCATGACGATCAGAGTCTTCCAACCCTCTGTCACGTCCGCGGCGTGTGTTTTCACGTCAGCGACGCGTCGAGTTAACTACCTCTACGTCGCGTCAGCGGCGTGTCTTTTCCAACGTGTGACGATGGTTACTACAAGCCTCTGTCACGTCGCGACGTCATCCTCCACGTCGCGACGTCATTTTAATATGACTCTGTCACGTCGCGACTTCATACTCCACGTCGCGACATTGCCTAGTGAAGCTCTACATTGCGTCGCGGCGTGACCGGCAACGTCAGCGGCGTGGTCTTGTTTACTGCGTGACGTCGCGGCGTCACCCGCCTGTCGCTGGCGTGTACATTTTAAGCCCAAGAACGGTTCATTTTTGGCTCTTCACCTCACACACCCCAAATCGAAACCCTAGCTGTCCTGAGCACCAGCCCTCACCGGACCTGTCGGAGCCTTTGTTCACACTGGTCGGAGGTCCTGACATTGTTCTCCGACCACCATTGTGTCCCTACAAACCACCCTTTTCCCCTGGTTCCGAGTCATTGTGGCATTCCCACCACACTGTGCTCGGTTCTAGCTTTTGGGTCGTCTTCTAGGGTCCCTTTATACTTTCGGGTGGTTTCGAGTGCAGTAGGTGCTCGTTTAGGGGTCTATTAGGTTTAGAGTAGGGTCTTGAGTCTTGAGTTAGGAATTTGAGTCTTGAGTCTAGTTAGTTTTCTAGCACATTAGGTGTTTGTGTTTTTGTCAAGTCAACATTGCTTTGATGGGGACCCATTTACCACGTGTTAGGTCGTATGTGCGCGAGAGGCGGAAGTTGCTGCGAGGTCGGCCCGAGGCGGGGACCGAACTCCACATTCGTGCCTCGCGGTTTGCAAATGAGTGCCGCCGAGTGGTTTGGCACCATTTGCAGCGCTCGTTTCATTAAAGAGGGTTTCATCACCTCGATGGATTTCTTGAAAGACTATCGGGGCTAAGGGCTAGTGCTTTATGCCAGCCCCCTCGTCAGCGGCCGATGAGCGTAGTGCGCGAATTTTACGCCAACCTCGCTTCCCATGTCCTCCAAAGGGTCGAGTCTGCGAGGTGTGATGGCGAGTCGAATTGATCTTGAGGTCGTCGATAAGCTTCTATGTACATAGCATGTCCCACCGGGTTCCAGCTGTCGACTCAGCGGGCATCCAGGCTACCATGAGGTCATCAGTATTGACCAAAGGCGGGGTGAGTGGAGGATCAGCGGTGCGGGCCATGCGGTCAGGTCCCTAAGGCCAAGCATTTGGCTTACATTCCTAAGGTTTGGCATCGCTTCATCGCCGTCTTATCGAAGCGGCGAATGTGTGTGAGTGGCGACCCCGGCGTTCCTGCTCCCGACTTCGCGCGTCATCCGGGATATACCATTCGATGTTAGAGCGAGGTTATAGGGAGAATCTTTATCCTCCATAACCGGGGCGAAGATGAACACGGAGCACCCGCTCTAATTTTTGGCTTGTCGCGAGCAAGCAAGGTGCCGCAGTGACAATGAACTGGCCTTCATCCGATCGAGCCATATCGGTCAAAGCGGGACACACACAGTCGCAGCTTTGGGGAATCTACGACTGGGCCCACGAGCCCTCGAGATGAGGAGCTTCCCGATTCTCCCGGGCTCGCGCTTCTGGCGGCACAGGGATGACATAAACCGATCCTCGTCTCACCCGCCTCACCGCCTTCGTCTCACCCACCTCCGCCACCCCCGGCTGGCCTCGAGGCGGCCGTTTCTCCCTCCTCCTTCGCAGATGCTTGAGGACCCGGTTGCTCTCACTCCAGCGGCGTTTTGGCATTTTGGGATGAGACCAAGAAGCGCGAGTCTCGTTTCCGAGATATGGGCGTTGCGTGTGACATGCGGGCAGTCTGGCGTCAAACCATCATTCTCACAGACGATCTATGCGAGGCCGGCTCACCCCGACTCACGGCTTTCCGCCGGCCTCCACGAAATCTCACTGCTTGATGATCTTGAGGAGTCCCGCTTCCTCTCTATTGTTTATATCTTACCAGTGAGGACACTGGATATTTTGTTTGGGGGGGGGATGTGTTGATAGGGTACTATGTTTTGGTTTTGTTTAGGGTGCCTGCTGTTTTGTTCTTGTTTATTGTTGTTTGATTTAGTAGTATGCGTATTTTTAGTTTATTCCAGCGTATTGGTGTGTTTTGTTTTTAGTATTAAATGCGGAGTTATTGGTGGTGTTTAGATTTAGTTTTAGTTTGTTTTACATCACACTTTCATGTTAATAAGTCATGTGTTAGTTG
This sequence comes from Tetrastigma voinierianum, assembly GCA_016808115.1. Classification (NCBI taxonomy): domain Eukaryota; kingdom Viridiplantae; phylum Streptophyta; class Magnoliopsida; order Vitales; family Vitaceae; genus Tetrastigma; species Tetrastigma voinierianum. The sequence continues at coordinate 6,210 of JAEQBH010001385.1, forward strand.
TTTGCGTGTGTTTTAGGACATTTTTGCATGTAGTGATCGCATACATGGTAATGCCATTTTGGATATTAAGGATCGAATTTTGGATTGAGTTCACTATAAACTTGTTCGAATCATACATTTGTGATGCTCGGTAGTGGGTTGAATAGTTAAAAGGGCTAGTGAATCAATTTAGGGTAGTCAGAAACCGGTTCTCAAAAACCTATCACTCACACACTAGTGACTTCAGTATGCATAAGTGCGAACCAGCTACTAAAGTTTGATCGACCTAGGGAGATTCGAACCCGTTTAAGTGATGGGACACCTAATCAAAGTTGCCATGAGCCCCAACGAAAAGAAAATACAAAAACAATGAAAAGAGAAAAGAAAAAGAAATATGACAAAAATAGGTATACATAGGGAATAAGTGGGATCATCAGTCGGAATCCGGGCACGGTCTGAGGGCCTATCAAAGCCCGATGCACGAGCCCATTTGTAGGAGTCATTGACTTCAGCGCCCATTCCCATGGGACGAAGATGGATCATTCACGCAACCTAGGGCCTTTGAGTTTGGTTAGTGTTCGAGGTGAAGTTTGAAGGAATTGAATGCACGGTGCCCTTAACCAAGCGGTGAGAGTCTGATGGATCCATTGCAGAACACTCGGCTAAAACTTCTTGGCACTAGGTCTTCTTCCATTTTGTTTAGATGCATTAGGAGATTTCTAAGTATGAGGACATGAATAAATGGGTGCGTTCTTCTATCTTTCTGGTGCTTCTTCTAATAGGCGAGTTGAGCTTAAGTTTGGGGGTATCGGAACCTAGGCATATTCTGGAGGTCATTCACTATAAGCACATAGGGATTTTGGGAAAGGCTATTGAACACCATGGGATTTGATGCACTAGTCAGTTTCACCTATCTCAATCGAATTTACCGAAAGTCAAATATACGCCCATGCATTCAGACATCGAAGTAGCTTGAGTGGGTATGTGAGTCGGTCCAAATTGATCCCTATTTTCAGCATGTGCATGCTTGTCTTAGTGTTAGTTACATTATGTCAGTGTGTGTGTCTGTCTGAAGTCGGTTCTTGTAGGGTTAACAAAAAACTAAGAAAGTTTTGAAGTGTGAGTGCCTAAAACACTCATCTTACACTTTCAGCGTCGGTTTGTCATTTCACATTTATTTTATAATAATTTTATAGTTTTGTGGCTAGATCCACGATTTTGTGTGCGGGTAGTTCACAGGTTCATTGGAGCGTAAAGAGCGGCTTTTGGAAGCAGTTTTGGAACAATGAGGAGCGGGCAAGGAAGTGGCTAATCACGTCGGCGATCACCACGTCGCGACGTCACCGCATCGCTGACGTCGGCAATCACCTCATCATTTGTCACGAATGGCTCAGAGAAATTAGGGCGTCGGAGGCGTGCGAGAAGGGCCGCGGAATTCGGAGCAGATCAGCGAGACTTGGAGGAAGTACTTTCGGAGTTGGATCGTTTCTTATAGTTAGATATTATTTTTGGATAATATGATGTTTTTAATACTATACAATTTGATCTTTTCTCGATGATGTTACAGATCTCTTTCTGGGTTACATCGAGCCACATCACATCTGATGGATTAAAGCTTGATGCTTTCATGTTATTCGGTTGTTATTAATTTGTCACATCTACTCTATACTGCATTTCAATTATATGATAATGCGGCCAATGTTAGCATAATCGCGGAAGTCAGGGCCGAGATGAGGGTATTCGAGGGGATCTGGGTAAGTAGCCTTTAAGCTAGGTCGATTTAATAGAGATGTCCAGAACACAGAGGTGGCATTTGGGGTTAGAACATTTAAGCATTTCGAATCTGGGGTCGAGATAGAGATATACTCGATTCTATTCACGAGATAGGCGGATATACCTCGAGAGAGGATATCTCGTAGACAAGATCACCTCGCCATTGACATATTACAAATATATTGAATAACAATATCTTTAAACGAGTAATCCATTGAGCGTGATAGGGAGATTTAACCTAGGCGCCAACACACCATTAATTCACTAGAATCAATAGGCTTAGTTGCGGTTTCTTTACTTAAATTTTACCTTAGAATCATTTATTCGGATGTTATGCAGCAAAAACCTCACGTAATTAAATTCACCTTTCCTGTGAATCGATATCAGGTACTTTAAGTACCTTTATATTACTTGAGACTCTGCAGCTTGCCCTTGCGCACATAGGCATTTATTTTACACATCACGCTTTCGGCCTGTCAGTGGGCATAGATATTATGAACAAGGCCGAGGCCGTGGTCATGATCGCTATAATTCTTGGAATCGAGGTAATTATAATCAGTCTCGAAAGCAAAGCAATACCTCAACTGACCCGAGAGGAAGTTGAATCGTTCGGAAAAATTATGCGGAAGACGAGGACGCATGTAGGTTTATGGCAGATCTTTACGGATGTGGAATGAAAGGTCACTAGTCTTGTACCTGTCACACGGCCAAGCATTTGGTTGACCTTTATCAGGCCTCCATGAAAGGAAAAGACAAGCAAATTAAAACAAATTTTATTAACGGAAAAGACACTATAGATCCTGATGATCCTTTCTTTGACGATGATGGTGCAGTACCTTTGAAACATTTTGATGTTTCTGATTGTTTTTGAAGATCCAAGTGGAAAAATTGACCATTTGATTGAGGATGGCAATGTGTGCTATGATTGAGACATATGATTATTCTGTTACTTTTTTTTATGTTATTTTCTTTTCCATACAATTATCTATAATGGGAACTTTGATTTTCTATTTAAATTTCGTTTTTTATTTTGAAGATATATGTATCCCTCCTCAGAATTGATCAATTATGTAATAAATACATTGTTCAGTATGCTATTACTTGTCATGCAACCCACACGATCTTGCGTGATAAGAAATATTTTTCAAATTTCACATTAGCTCAATCTAATGTTCATACTATCTTAGGTCCTGTTAACCTAATTAAAGGCTACGGCAAAGCCACCATTATTCTACTGAAATGCACTAAATTGCAAATTGAAGATGTCACTTTATTAATAAATACAGTAGAAATTTACTCAGTTTCAAAGATATTCGCGAAATGGATATCATATTGAAACTATGAATCATGATGCAAATGAGTATTCACTCATTACTTCTAATGACTACGGCCGAATGTATCTTGGAACAATTGCCTTCTTTATCTTGTAGGTTATAATAGACTGACTATTAGATCTATTGAATCTTATCTTTGTCATGAACCGAAGTTAAATGGCTCCCGATGCATTTTACTTTGGCATGAGCGACTTGGAAGCTTAAGAGAGAGAGAGAAATCGAGATTTCCATGATGTGTCATTATGGTTTAAAATTCTAATGGGCGTCATTACTTAGTAGACAAATTTTAATGCTTGATGGTTATACTTGTACTACTTGTTCGAAGGCAAATTAATTATTAGACCATCTTTTACAAATGTTACATTTTGAATCCCCGCTTTTCTAGACGTATTCAAGGGATATTTGTGGGTCGTACTACACTTTTAGTGGACGCTTAAATTATTTTATGGTTTTAATTGAAGTCGTCTGATGGTCTCAAGTAGCTAATGCCTTCTTTCTAGTAAAGTATTTGCCTTTGCTAGATTATTGACTCAAATAATTCAACTTTCGAAGCATAATTCCTGGTCACCACTATCGAGACAATTACGTCTTGATAATGTTGGTTAATTCTCATCTCAAACATTTCTTGATTATTGTATGTCTATTGGTATAGATGTTCAACATCCTGTTGCTCATGTTCATTCTCAGAATGGGTTGGCTGAATCTTTTATCAAACATTTGTAATTGATTGCTAGACCATTCTTGAAAACAGTGCCTTTATCGGCGTAGGGACATGCTATTATACATCTTAGTAAATTTAATTCGCCTTAGATCCTCTGACCAATCACAATTTATCACCATTACAGCTTGCTAAAGGTTATCAACCTAATATTTCGCATTTGCGAGTTTTTGGTTGTGCTGTTTATGTTCCAATTGCCCCCACACATCGGCCTAAGTTAGGTCCTCAACGTCGTCTTGGTATTTATATTAGCTTTCAACCTGCATCTATTATAAATTATATCGAGGCCTCTTCGGGAAGTTTCTTTGCTCGATTTGAGATTGTCACTGATGAAAATCTTTTCCCGCCATTAGGGGGAGATAATCCAATTCCAGAAGAATGGTGAGAAATTACATGGAATGAGTCATCTTTATCTCACCTTGATCCACGTACAAAGCAATCCGAACTAGAAGTTCAGAATATAATTCATTTACAAGGTCTTGTGAATCAATTGCCTGATGCTTTTATTAATTCAACAAAAGTTACAAAATCACATATCCCGCCTGCAAATATCCCAACGAGGATTGAAATCCCAACAGGAAAATTACAAGCGACATGACAAATGAACCTAAGCCCACGATTAAAGCGTGGAAGACCTATTGGCTCCAGGCACAATTCTAGAAAGCGGAAAAGAGTGTTATATCTACATGACTCACGAAGAGCATATAAGCTGTTAAGCTTAGTGGATGAACAAGTAGCCCCTGCAGAGGCACCAGTCAAAGAGTTATCTCTTAATGATGTACCGGTAAATAACAATGAAGAGATCTCTATCAATTATATACATGAGGGAATAATATGGGATCGAAATACTACCTATATAAATAATGCTTTTTCTTTCCAAGTGGCTATGGACATCATAAGAAATGATGAAGATCAAGAGCCGCAAAATGTGAATGAATGTCAATATTGAAACGATTGGTTAAAATGGAAAGAAGCAGCGGAATTAAGATCCTTGGCCAAACAAGAGGTATTTGGTTGATGGTTCAAACACCTACAAATATACAACCTGTTGGATATCGATGGGTCTTTGTACGAAAGCGAAATGAGAATAATGAAATAGTGCGATATAAAGCACGCCTTGTGGCCTAAGGTTTCTCACAAAGACCTGGAATTGACTATGAGGAGACATATTCTCCTGTAATGGATGCAATCACATTCCGATATTTGATAAGTTTATCAGTCTCAGAAGGACTGGATATGCGCCTAATGGATGTAGTCACAGCATATTTATATGGATCTCTAGATGCTAATGTATATATGAAAATCCCTGAATGATTCACATTGCCTGAAGCCATGAATTCAAAACCACAGAGCATGTATTCAATCAAGTTGTAAAGATCTTTATATGGATTAAAACAGTCTGATCGAATGTGGTATAATCGTTTAAGCCAGTATTTACACAATGAAGGATATGTGAATAATTCAATTTGTCCACATATTTTCATCAAGAAAACAGAAAATGGATTGGCAATAATAGCAGTATATGTAGATGATTTAAATTTGATTGGGACCCCTGAAGAGCTCATCAAAACAGCCAACTATTTAAAGAAGGAATTTGAGATGAAAGATCTTGGGAAAACAAGATATTGTCTCGGCCTGCAGATCGAGTATTGTTTGAATGGTATATTGATTCATCAATCATCATATATAGAAAAAGTCCTGAAGCGCTTTTATATGGATAAATCACACCCCCTTAGTTCCCCCATGGTTGTTAGGTCACTTGAAGTAACTAAAAATCCATTCTGGCCTAAGGAAGAAAATGAAGAGTTACTTGGTCCTGAAGTACCATATCTTAGTGCAATTGGTGCCTTAATGTATCTTGCAAATTATACTCGACCAGACATTTCTTTCTCAGTTAATTTATTAGCAAGATACATCTCAGCTCCGATTAAAAGGCATTGGAATGGAATCAAACATATATTGAGATATCTCTTTGGGACAAGTGACATGGGATTATTTTATTCAAAGCAATGGAACCACAATTGCCAGCTGTACGGATCACGAATATCTTCGAACCCTCACAAGCTTCGATCACAAAGCGGGATATATATTTACTTATGGAATGCAATATCTTGGAGATCGATTAAACAAATGATGGTGGCCACCTCCTACAATCATTGAAATACTTGCGATGCATGAAGCTAGTAGAAGTGTGTTTGGTTGAGATCAATGATACAACATCGAGGAGAATCATGTGGATTACTATTAAGAATAATCCACAAAGATTATATAGAAGACAATGCCGCATGTATTATGAAATCAAATAAGGATATATTAAAGGTGATCGAACTAAGCACATTTCGCCAAAGTTCTTCTAAGCACTCATGAACTTCTCAAACATAGGGCTTCTGAAATTACGCAAAGCAAATAAGGTCCAATGATAATCTAGCATATTTATTTACTAAAGTCTCGCTTCGTGAATATCTAAGAAATCAGACAAGTAAGTCAAGTAATGCTATTGATCTTAAAAGATCTCAAATCAAAAGCTCAAGATAAATATAACAAGGTTGTCGCTGTGAGGCGCGAATAAAGATTTTAGATATTGTACTCTTTTTTCCCTTTCGTCTGTGTTTTGTCCTATTGTGTAAGACCAAAAATCTAAATTTCGAAAAACGGTAAAATCGTATTTTCGTAACCCAAATATTCCTAGATCTCATGACAAAACGGATTTCATCAGTTGGAATTGTCTCGCAAAATCTAACTAACATCATTGATTTCATTGACTCCGAGACAGTTTCTGAATTTACATATTTTTCGAGGCATCGAAGCTTTCTAAAAGCCGAAAACGACATATGATGTGACAAAAGTCATCTATAACATGTACCATGTGATACATGCTGTACGAACAGAGAAACGGCTTAAATGGAAGGCCGAGATAGTGCTAAACGTTGAAAATCCAAGAGAAATACATGATTGGCATTATCGGTTCTGATTAAAATGATACAAGACTTAAATAGAGAATAGCCGCCGTCTCATACCTTAAGTAAAAGAACAAAACGTGAAGGGAAAAGGGGGTGATGCAATGAGCTTTTAGGTTGTGTTTAGAGAGAGAGGACTTCTCTCAAGATTACTAAGACTGACCACAATTCGGTCGACAAGGCAAAGCCGACGCAAAGGAGGCCTACGCAGGCTCCGCTTTGGCTGGAGTTTGGTTAAACTGAGGTAGGGGTTTCATCTACCAGTTACTTTGATTGCAGAGCTTTATTGATGTTTTGGTTGGTTCGGTGGCCTTGAATGGTTATTGATCGGTCCCAAATATTGGAACCGAATTGTTGTAATTTTTGAAGCCCATTTGTACAGTCCGTGACTGTGTTGGGGCTATTTTGGATGTTTATTTCATAAATGATGAAATAAATTGTATTGTGGTGTGTATGAGACCGAGAATGGCTATGAAATCTGTAAATTGCAAAGTGGAGTCCGAGGTTGTCGATTGGTCGCGGTCAGTGAACCCGAGGGTTTCACCGTTCATGAAATAGTGTTCATGAAATAATTTGCGAAATAACGTGGTTTGGTCGAGTAATTCAAATCGAATTGCTCAGAGCCAAATTAGCCCATATGAGCTAACTTTTGGTGAAATTATGATGAATGTGCATGACATGTTTTATGTGTTTTAGTTATGTAAATATATGCATGATGATATATTTGGATGTGTGATATGAATTGTGTTGAATTGATAATGCATTTACTATGCACAGAATTTAGAAATTAGGTGTGTTCATGACATGAAAATTGAAAGAAAACGCAACATGGCTATGAAAAGGAATTTCGCATGATTTGAACTTCGAGAATCAAATAATGCCTAATGTGATCATTTCTACGAGACCATCAATGCTTCAAGGTTCTCCAACACATTCGCCGAAGGTAGTCCCATATTTTTACCGCACGCCGCAGAGTGTAATTTCAAAACAACAAGTTTTGTTTTGAAAATGATATTTTTCTCTATACATATGAAGTGAGGAGCTCTGTGAGGACTTTGTGATATAAGCTATCATTTGACATTCAAGTAGGACTGTTTTAATTTGCTTGAACGTGTGTTTACATAGGATCACGATATGCACTTAGGTGGGAGTAACCCATTTAGGTGATTCCAATTATTGGGCATTAGCCTACCCCTCGTCGAGGGAATATATTATTTCGTGTACAAGTGAGCTATGATGCAGGAGACGTGCTCATCTTAGAGGCCGATTTTGAAGAAAGCCGAAGCCAGGGTTTGACTTCGCTTTTATGATGTATTATATGTATTAGAATTCTGTGAATTTTAATATATGTTGTATAAGAGTAAATTTTCAAACTCTTTGAAACTATGGTATATAGTTAGTGTATATTGATGAGTATTGTTACAGCCCAAGACTGCTTTACTCATGTTATGTTTATGATGTTGATCAGATAGTTAGTACTTTAGAGCCCTGCATAAGGGAGACTCCCCCGCTCTGATTGAGTCGGTCAAAGTTACTCACATTCACGAGTATTCCACAAGCCGATTCGCAATCAACTGACACCTTGGCTTGAGCGCTACTTGGCATCGTGAGCTAAGGTAAACGATTAACTTGAGCTTGCGGTGTAGCTATATGTAGTCTTGATAATTAACTCGCAACTTGGTATCGCAGCTAGGCATAATGGTCACTCAGTGGAGCTCTGGGTTCGTGATCCATCACCACTCTTACGGGTCTCGGCCGTAGGTTTAGGTATGATTACTCAAGAAGACACTAATAAAACTAGGACACTGCATGCATGTGTTTTAGGCGATCGTTTGATGTGTTTTATGTGTGAACATGTGAATTGATGAAATGTAGTGGGAACATGTGTATACCATGTTATGTGTCAGCATTTGCTCAGTGCTTAGGTAAATAGTACATGTATGTGTTGAACAATTGAGTTTAAGCGCAAACTAAAACAAAGAAAATAAAATGAAATAAATTGAAATAAATTATTCGGGGTTATTAGAAAATAATAAAAAATTTTAATAAATTTTAAAGGTTGAACACTGAAGTTTAGTCGGATCGTGAGGTTGAGGAAATCTTGACAAAAATGTCCAAAAAATTAAAATGAAAAAATGAGATGAAGAAATCATATTCAAGGTTTCTGCAGTGTGTAAACCAGTGAAATGAATAAAATAAATTTTATAAATTATTTGATGTTCTGAAATGAAAAAAAAATGTATATATGTATTTTTCAGCTCAATACCTAGAAATAATTAAGATGAAAAAAATAAAAGAAAAAAAAAAAAAGGTGCAGAAATTGGTCACTATCGCTTCAATAAAATTGTATCAGGACTCAGTCTTCTGTAAGCAACAAATTGTATTGCAATGTATGGCTTGAATGGCTTCGGGTGGGTGTGACAGAATACACACCATTGTATCATGACATATGTTTAAAAGTGTAATGGAAAATGTAACATGGGGTAGGTTGGGTAAGTGTATTGCAATAGGGAAGAATTGTATCAAGAGTGCAATGGCTAGAAAATCAGATTGCAACACGAAAGAGCTCAGCCTGTGAGGGTGTCGCTAAATACACTTGGGCATTGCATTGCCGTGAGTAGGTCGGTTGTTGAAGGGTTGTGTCGCAATACAAAGTGTCAGATTGTGATGCAGGAGTTTGGCTGAAGATCGATGTAAATACACAAAGCAGTTGCATTGTGTCCGTAGGTCAAGCCAGGTATCAGTCACAAATACATTGAGTGTATTGTGACAGGAGCCGACTATGCAGCCGGGAGTTCAGGACAGAATACACTACAGCTGTATCAGGATGTGCAAAGCAACGTTTCAAACTTAACGCTTTGACACTCATTCACAAAAATCGAAAAACAATAATAATAATACACAAAGTAAAATAAATGAAATAAAATTTTGAAAAATAAAATTTTCAAAAATAAAATTTTTGATGTTAAATATGAATTGATATATTAATAAATTGTCTGGCATTGCTTATAAAATGCAAGACATAGTATATAAAATGTTCTCTCGTGGTATGAATAGTGTCTCGTATCAGACTTACACCCTCGAGGTAATGTCAATAATGTTGCATGTTTTGATCATGGTGGATTTTGTGTTTCAAATCATAAGTGGAAGGACATATACCTGCAGGGGATGTATATGGGAATTATGATTGCGCTGGGTTGTTTTGCAGAAATTATATGTACGGTGTAATGCGTGATAGAAAAGGGTAAAATGCTAAGGTTAGGAACTATGACCTTAGGGATTTGATAATGAAATAAACAAAGAAAGTTTGAATTTTATTGAAATAAATGAATTGAGTGGTCAAATGTTTTTCACTTAGAAATGAACAGTTTCAATATGTTGTCAAGTCTATTAGTAATTGACACGTATCGCTAGTTAGACTGAAATGAAAATTAAATGAATCTAAGTACATTTGACATATGTAGATGGCTAGTCGAGGGAGAGGACGAAGAGGTCGGTCTGACGAGGTACTAGTCGTGCACTAACGGCCAATTGAAGATGCATTTGTCGAGGCAAAGAGGGATCAGAAGCTTTAAGCGCTTATCGCACAAATGTGCATGTGCAATAGTGAGCTAGGCTAGCCAAACGACTCCACAAGCCACTAAGTACATCGTCCTCCAATGGTTAGAGGAGGAGTGGGACTCCTGGCCAGACGAATTATGACCATTAAAAGAGGGAGAGGTAGATGACATACGAGGCATCTAAGATATGTGTGTTGGTACTAAGAGGAAGGAAGATCCATCTTCTTCCAACCTGGGAAAGAAGCAGAAGACTTCTGTTTCGCAAGGATATCCAGGACGGGGCCGAGGTCACCAGGACCAAGGCCAGGATGGGACATTTAATCAGGCAAGGCAGATGATGTGTTATTTCTACCGACAGCCTAGACACTTTCGACGGGATTGTCCACGGAGGCAAGAATCCCAAGGTTATGGGACACCTCAGTCCCAATCACCAGTGAGACAAGTTGTGGCTGCATCAGATGGGCATGGTGTGCTACCACACAAAGAACCCGACATAAGGAGGAGGGATCGTCTCGGTAGATAGTGGGATCCCAGGTTTTGGGACGCAGATCCCGGGCCAATAGGGACAGAGGATTACGCTTGTTCCTCCACACCCTGGGCAAGATGGGACGAGGAACTGGCCCGCCGGGTGCTATACAAGCACCTTCTGGGGCACAGCTGCAGGGCCAGAGCGCTGGTCAGGTCAGGTACAGACTCACGCGTGGACTTCTAGTCGTAGGTAGACTATATGCTATTTCTCACAATAGCCTGGGCATATGAGACGAGATTGTCTTAGGAGGCAGAGGTTTCATGGTACTACAAACAGCATACCTAATGTTCTGGATAGTGGTGGTAATGCCTACTCTCGCACTTGTCGACCAGAGTAGCTTAAATTCAGATGCATCAGATTCATTCATCATGCATCTTGTGCATAGATTTGGGCTTAGAGGTCGAGGCCTTTAGAATGAGGCCTTTAGAAAAACTAGATGTGATGTTCTTCCCTAGGACGGATAGAGTCGACCGATAGTCGAGATTACGAGTTGGTGGATCTCCGAGATTCCGTCTCATGGCGACCTAGATCGATGTCACAAAAACATTGCGCCCATGTGCACGGCATCGCTACGAGCCCGTGTGGGTGCACGATATGGTCATTCAAATTTCACTCGTGAGTGTGGGCTGAGTTTGTCTCGGGACTACTTCCAATGAAGACTCATAGTTCAATCAGAAACGTAAGAGTACCAGCAGGTTGGCAAAGTAAGAAGGGGGTCGTTAATCCCCTAAGGTGAGAAGCCTGGAGTTGGGGTGAAGGAGACCCAGCAGTAGTGAACCGAAGGTCCCGTGGGTGTAAGAGACCCGGGGAGATATCCCGACTTCTCGTGGTGGGTGAGACCCGAGGAAGTATCCCACCCCTGTGGTGTGCAAGAGACCCGGGGAGAGATCTCGACTTCAGGTGTAAGAGACCCGAGGAGGTATCCCGACTTCGTAAGAGACCCGGGAGGTATCCCGACTCTGTGTGGGTGTAAGACCTGGAGCTATCCCGACCGGTGGGTGTAAGAGACCCGTGAGAAATCCAAAATTTGTGGGTGTAAGAGACCCGTGGAGTTATCCAAACAGGTGGGTGTAAAAGACTCGTGGAGTTATCCAAATTTCGTGGGTGTAAGAGACCCATGAGATATCCGAAATTTCTGCGGTGGATATAAGAGGCTCGCAGTTGTAGGCCAAAAAGTTCCTGCTGTCTCAGAGATGAAAACACACTACTGCTATCACATGTGACTTGTGGTGTCTGAGTGATAGAGCCTGGAGTGACTCAGATGAGGAACACACTACAAGTATCACGTAGACTCTAGAGTTGGAGGATGTGAGCTCGAGTGACTCGAGATTTGGATACCCCTTGAAATTGTACTGGGTGTTGTCAGCCTAAGGGCTCAGATATGGATGTCATTCATGACATGACCAGTCGACCATCTCATCGATCGCATGATTGTGAATTTGGGAAGGTAAGGTTTCATTTCGAATTAAAGACCTATACAAATTTATGACACTATTACCCAAGGACTATTGTCTAATCCCAAAGCACAATGTCATGAAACTTGTTAATTATATTTCTTGCAATTATACTGATTAAAATGGTTTCTAAGACTAGATAAATTTCTTCCCGGTTTTGATCCATGATTCCGCAAGTGTCGAACAAGTAATAAAGTGGATTTAAGTCGAATGTCGATCCCCTTGAGAGATCTCGAAATTCCTGATCAACTGCCACATTTTCGAAGCTCTATGCTATTTGGACTATGATTTGCAATTGTTATATTCCAGCAACCTTGAAAATAATGAAGAATAACGATATGTAAGCTAGAACAAAATGAAATAATGCTTGAAGCTAAAATAAAGAAATTAAGAAATAGATCTATCGATTAGTTTTTAAAGGGAGCATTGAAAATACAATTGTTGTGAAACATCGATTCTGCGGGACTACTATGTGGCTTTACTTCATGAACTTGATTTGGGAATAAAGTCGCGGGGAAGGTAATGCCATGTGGATCTCTCCTTAATGACATATTTCATCATCCTAATCTTACTGTGACTCTCTCGAATCTGAAGAGTTAGATAACTACTTTTAATCGAGTTGCCTTGTCATGGGTATTTTCTTTTCAATACTTAAATGCCATTATCAAACATGAACTCTCTAAGACTATAGGCTAAACATTGGTTTACACTATCACGGTTTCTCATCCTCCAAATTGGAACAATTCGTTGTTCTTTCATGATTAGATCCTTTTGACATGGGATTAGACTTCTTGTTCGAATCGAGGCGAGACTCTCTAACTCATTTTAATTGATAAGTCATTCAACTCATTCGGTTTCAAGTGAGAAGAAGATTGCTCCGATTAAATTCTGAGCCAGTAGATCCCCAATATTGGGTTCGCCACCCTTGAGATATTGTTCAAAACTCTCGAATGCCTTCTCTTGTGTCACTCGAGGGCCTCACGGAAATCAGGCATGAAACAATCCTATTACGGGTATAGGACACTAATATTTGGATCGGATACAACAATAAACAAGCCCAGAAATTTAGTAGATTGAGTCGGAAGTTCGGTGTACTTTCGATAAATTTACCGAGAAAGATAAATTCTAACAACGTCAAATTCGACCAGGAAGGCGGGTTTCTAAATTACTTCATTACGCTAACGGTAGCTCCTTGATCAAAGAACTCACGTGGTCGAAGCGGAAGTTTGAATTCCAAAATTTGTTTGGACTTCGCAAACGGGCGATAATTTGAAGAAATTAACATTTTGCATTCGGCTTGACGACAACTATCACATCGGATCCATAAACCCGAAAAGAAATAACAATCACTGTCTAATCTAAAATAACAGCAAAACAAAAAAAGAAAAATAAAATTAAACTACACGACCACTTGGCTACGGACTTCTCTTTGGGCCGCGAGAAGCGCTTTCTTTCGGTACTTGGTAGCGTATTTATAGGAGTTTGGAAGTTGGGCCCTAGCGATGCACCTATTTGTGGATTTGAAATAATTGGCCCATTGTTTGTTCATAGCCAGCGACTCAGTTTGTTTGTCGCGACCTTGACCTGATAATCGTGACCTCTATTTCGCGTCGGCGACTTCACTTTTTGTGAGTTACGATGTCGCGACTTCAATCATACGTCAGCGACTTCATCTTTACGCATTGTGATCTCTTTTGGTCGCGCGACCTCGATCATACGTCGCGACGCCGTTTGTTAAATCGTAGCGAAGCTTTTATCGGTTGCAACTTGCGCTAACACCTTGGATCACGATCTTCGCGGCAATTTGAATGGCGTCGCGACATCTCAGCACTACGCCTTGGCGAGGCTCTTTTGAGGTGCGACCTCAATCATCGTCGCGACTTCAATGTTATGCTTATAGGCTCTTTTGATGCGTGGAGATTTTACTATTATGCATTGACTTGTCTTGCCCGATCTTGGGTATGATATCGCGACGGCTGATGATGTCGCGACCTCCATTCTTTGCGCATGATGTCGCGACTACTAAAGGCGTCGCTGACCACTTAATCCCACGGATGTAGCGACCCATTTGAAAGGACGTCGTGGCCGCTTCTTTCATTATGGCGATGTCGCGACTACTGAGCTACATCAGCGACTTCACCTTTACTTGGCCCGATGTAGCGACCACTAAGGGCGTCGCGACACATCTTGATTCGTGTTTGATGTCTCTATACGATTTCGCATCGCGACTTCTATGTTCAGCCTCTTTGAAAATCTTTTGTTGCAATTTCTATAATTAATTAATCGCGACCTGCCATGTCTTGCCAAGTTTTCAGTGTCGCGACCTCGAAATGGTGTCGCGACATCTTATGCCTTCTTCATTAGTTCTAGTGCGATGATTTGGAGTTTATGTTGCTGACAGCGGTGTTATTCTTCACATTCTTGTCAAAGTGGCGACATCGAGTCCTTTCTTTCAAATTAGTTCGCGATTTCCTTTACTTGAGAGGCTGTTCTTGTAGCTTTGTAGTCGGCTCTATCGCGACCTCATGGTGGTATCTGGCGTCGGTATCTCCCATTTGGTGTCGCGGCGTGCGATGATAATCAGCGACGTCGCAATGATGTCGCGACGGCTGAACTCTTCATTGGCGCTTCTTTTATTCTCGACCCGAAGTCATATTTTGTCTGACTTCCATGCAGGTCACGACTTCACTTATTCACTCTTCGGTTTCTTAGCAATTTGTTGAGTCGTGACTTGGAAATTCTTTAGACGCACTTCTGTCACGACTTCGAGTTCAGTTTTACTTAAGTCTGCTTTGCGGGCGATTTCTTATGATTTTGCTAAATTTGATTTTTGCTTTGTATTTTCTGAGTGAATTTTGGAGGAGGAGATTCGTATATGGATTCACTGACGTTCGTCAGTGTTATTACCATATGTGAGGAAAAATGTATTAAAAATCTCATGAGTTTTTGGACTCATCAGAAGGTCAGCGTTTACACACCAAGCAGGGGTTGTGTATGGTTACATGTTGTGTGGATTATATACATGTGTCAGAGGACACGTTGCGAGCGTGCGTCCTGGATCATAAGGGTAACTGGGATGAGCATTTGCCCTTAGTGGAATTTGCCTGGCGCGGGGTCCCCGGCCGCCCAGCCTGCCTTTTTGGGATGGGTGCTCGTAGAGTGCGACTCTGGCGGGTTGGCCTTGCTTTTCTTTCGCCTCCATGAGAGCTCGAAAGAGTCCCTTTGGGTCGTGGGTCCGAGAGCTCGTGGAGGGCGAAAAAGCGATTAAGAACTGCGACCTCCTGGTGGGACCCACTGAGAGGTGAGACATGATCGCGCCTTTTATTGTGGAGACCAGGCCTCTTGGGGTCCCACTCATGCGCGTCTTTGTTTCGCCCCGGGTCCCAAGGCGGCCTTTTCTTTCGCCTCGTGAGAGCTCGAGACCCGTCGCGAAAGGGACTCTTATAGCGGTGGGAGCACTCTCGCTGCAGTGAGCTATTGGCTCAGGTTTGGTGAGTGTGCTCCCCATTATAGAATCCACTTGAGCTATGGGTTGGCTGTGACTTGCTGGAAGGGCTAACACCGTACCTATGGTGGGACTTGAAGTTTGGTCTCCACAGCTAATAATACTTATCGGTAGTATACAAATGGCACCATATGAGGTATTGTATGGGGCCATGTGAATCAGATTATGTTGGGTAGGGTGGGAGGGGCTCCATCGGTGCGGTCACGATCGATTAGAGACACCTCAGGAAGGTGAGCCGATACGATAGCGCGTCTTCTCCGCATTTCGAAGCCAAACCCAGAGAAGAGCTATGCAGATGTATGAGTGATTGTGATTGTCCAGAATTTCGGGACGAAATTTAAGGAGGAGAATGTAAGACCCAGAAAATTCCAATTCTGGAATGGCAAAATCGTAATTTAGGTAAAATCAAGAATTATTCTAGATCTTGGATGACGAAGCGAGTTTCAGATTGGAATCGTCTTACTTGAGAAATCTAACTAACCGCATTAAGATTCGTCGAATTAGGGAGCGGCCGAATTTAACATGTTTTTCGAGGGCATGGTTGGTCTTGAAGTAAGCAGCGTATTAATGTGACAAAGTCACCTATAACATGTACTCATGTGACACATGTTGCATGAGTAGAGAAATGATGGAAATGGAAGGCCGAGATAGTGCCAAACGTTGAAAATCCAAGAGAAATGACATGATTGGCATTATTGAATTTGATTAAATGATAATAAGAAGAAATAGAGAATAGTGTTGTCTCCTACCTTTAAGTAAAAGAAAAAAAGTGAAGGGAAAGGGGGGGAGATGCAATGAGCTTTTAGGTTGTGTTTAGAGAGAAACTCTCTCTAAGATTGGCGATCAGGCCGTCAGATTAAATCAGACGAAGGAAGTCGCTCTGCGTAGTGGGGCCCTACAGCGTGGGCTCAGGGTTTAAGGAGTTTCGACAAACTCCGTGAGGTAGAGTTTCATCTTACTTGAAGTTACTCTTGATTTAAGGACTTTATTGATGTTTCGATTGGTTTGAGGCCTTGAATGGCGGGTTTGTTCGATCCCAAATCTTGGGGCAGAATTGTTGTAATTTTGAAGCCCATTTTATGCAGTCTGTGAGCGTGTTGGAAGCTGTTTTGAATATTTATTTCATAAATGATGGAAATAAATTGTATTGTGGGTAATGAGGCGAGAATGGCTATAAAATTCGGGTTCACAAAGTAAAACCGATATTGGTTATTAATTAGTGAGCAGTAACCAGAAATTTCAGCATTCACATGAATAGTCATTCATGAAATAATTTTGTGAAATAATGTGTTTGGTTGAATTAATTCATCCCGAATTGCTTTCGTAGTTGTAAATTAGCCCATGAGCTAACTTTTGAGTGAGAGTGATGAATGTGCATGACATGTTTTATAATGCTTTAGTTATGTAAATATATGCATGATGATATATTTGCATGTGTGATATGGTGTGTTGAAATGGCATAATGCATTTTATATGCAGGGTAACTTAAATTAGGTGTGTGTTCATGACATGAAGAATTGAAAGAAAGCGAACATGGTTGCGAAAAGGAATTTCGGATGAATTTCGGAATGGGGTTGGGAGGCAGTCC
The DNA here is from genome assembly GCA_016808115.1 of Tetrastigma voinierianum. Taxonomy (NCBI): domain Eukaryota; kingdom Viridiplantae; phylum Streptophyta; class Magnoliopsida; order Vitales; family Vitaceae; genus Tetrastigma; species Tetrastigma voinierianum. The sequence continues at coordinate 23,607 of JAEQBH010001385.1, forward strand.
AGCGGATCATTTCGGATGAGGACCATAGTATTTCGAAGGTTCTCAACACATTCGCCTCGGAGGATAATCCCATATTTTTACCGACACGTCGGTAGTGTAATTTCAAAAAACAACAAGTTTTGTTTTGAAAATGATATTTTCTCACTTCACATGGTTTGGCAAGTATGGAGTCGATGAGGACTCGAGACATGGGGTTGGTCGTTTAGACATTCAAGTAGGATCGAATTTCTTGAATGTGTGTTTTGTCGGATCATTGCATGCACTTAGGTGGGGAGTAACTCATTTAGGGTGATTCCAGCTGCGGGCATTAGCTCACCTGTCGGGAATATATTATTTCAGGTACGGGGCGTACGGGAGACGGCTCATCACTTAGAGGCCGATTTTGACCAGGGTTGTGGCTTTGTGATTTTATGATGTATTACATGTATTAGAATTCTAAATTTTAATATGCTGTATAAACAAAATTTTTAACTCTTGAAACTATAGTATATAGTTAGTGTATATTGATGAGTATTGTTGTCTGAGCCCAGTGGTAGTTTTTTACTCATGTTATGTTTTTATGATATTGATTGGGACCAGTTAGGTACCTCGGGTAGAAGCTCAGTACAAAGGGAGATTGCCGTTTTAAATGAATCGTGTCAGGATTTTGTTCGCTTTGTTCACCACGAGCGCTTCCACCAAGGTGGGTTGTGGGCGGTCAGCGGATACCTATCGGTTTGGAGCGTCACACATTGGGTTTTTCGTCCAGATTTTGTCCCATTGGGTTTTACTAGCAAGGTTTTTAATGAGGCAGTACTAACAATCTAGTGATGGTCATTCAAGGGAGAGTGTTTTAAATAATTCACTGATAACTGTGAATGATCACACATTTACAGTGGTGAATAGTGTCTGATATTAATGACTATAACACTATATATATGGGTTTCTGGAAGAATGAAAATACAGTTTTCTTCTTAAATTATTTCTATTATCTATTTTCTCTCTTCTTTATCTTTCAACAGGTATGAGTCTTTTACCTTTGTGATGTTTGCTTGAATTTGCTTATTTTAAGAGTAAAAATTGATGGAAAAAAAAAAAGAAATATGAGAATGGGGAGAAGAAGAAACTAGAGGAAGAGGAGTAGGGAAAAGAGAATAGAGGAAAAAAAAATCAAAAAGGTGTGTGTGTGGGAGGGGAGGGGGGGGGTTGAGCATGGGAAGAGGAGAAGGAAAGGGGGAGAGAGAGGGAAGAGGAGAAGTAGAGGAGGAGAGGGAGCCCATCGGGTTCTCAAGAAAATGGGTAGAGAGAAAATAGGGGAGTGAGGAATAGGGAGTAGAAAATAATAATAATAATAATAATAAAACAAAATCAAAAAGTAAAAATAATAAATAATAATAATAATAGTATGTGTAAATCAAATTTTTGAGGTCTCTGAAATATGTCCATGCCGATAGAGTTCGCGAGTGTAACGAATGTAGACTGATGAAATTCAATAAAAGTGTGAAAAGATATGAGCTCTATCGAAGAATAAAGAAGACCCCCCAAAAGTGTCCACAAAGAACATAATTTCCTCTCTCAAATAAGCATTCAAGGAGTTTTCAAAAAAAGCGTCAAAGCATACATGAAATGACAAGGAAACAAGCGCGGAGGCAACCAAAGTCATGACATAGATCCAGGCTCTATGTAAGAAGGTCCTCTAAGAGTGGAAACCTATATCAGAGCTGAAATAAGCGAAAATCGGTCATTGTGGGTGATAGAATGGTCATGGTAAATTGTATAAGATCAGAACCCCCGTCATGGGACAAACTCGCCCAGTATGCGAGTGGAGAATGCGACAATAAAATAAACCATGTGATCAAAGTGTGCGATGATACTTTGACCGTGAATATTGGTAGCGATATCTCACGATAAAGACGAAATGCAGGAGTCACGAGACTATGAGTGAGAGACATCGGAATAATACGGCCTAAAGCGAGAAACACAAGGTGGAAGCCTAAACGCCTTTATTCAAAATGTAGTAGGTAAAGGCAAAGTTTGAACGCCTGATATGCAAAAGACAAAGTCTAAACGTCTAACTGCAGTGCTAGCAAATGTAATCTGAATGAACTTTGAACATCGAGCCCATATGAAGCCGAGAATGCGAGCGCTACGATCTGAGAAAGCGAGTCTGAACGGCACATCTAAAATTCAATTTTTCAACTCTAAAATTCAATTCCCTTAATTTTCAATTTCACTTTTTTTCCAAGTTTTCATTTTTTTGAATTTACAAAATTCTCAATTTCAAAAATTTAAGTGTCATAATCCAAAAATTCGAAGTCTCATAACTTCCAATTTCAAATTTCAAATTTACAATTTCCCAATCCCAAAATTCAAAGTTTCATAATTTAAAAATTCAAATATCTCAATTTCTAATTTCTAATTTCTAAATTCCAAATCTCAAATTTATAAAATTCAAGTTCTTAATTTAAAAATTCAATTTCCAAAATCCTAATTCAAAATTTTCAAACTTCAAATTCATTTCAAAAATTCTCAATTTCCAAAATTTCAAACTTTCAATTTTCAAAACCTCAATTTCAAATCAGTTTTCAAAAATTTCAAACCCATGATTAATTTTATAGTTCCTATAAAATGGAATTTTGTGGAGTTAATTTGTGTAACATATAAATAGGTTTAGGTGGGGTCCGACATCTCATGTATCCTTTATTAAATAACCTTGACATTGGATGTACAATTTGTTTTTATACTTCGATCATGAATAATTTCATATTTGTTATTGCACTAACATTGTTTTCTATTGATAGCGTTTATAATATGTTGTCAACATACATATTCTTTTCTATTTGACTTTACTTGTTTATTTTATATATTTATTTATTTGCTGATGTTTTGATGTACACTTGTGTAATTATGAGAGATAATTTTTGGTATCTATTAGTTAATCAATCAATGACTGCAGCTTCCATAATCGAATTAGTAGAAACTCGACTTTATGGGCTTAAAGGGGTGTTACGGCTCACTACTGTACCTTCCCAATAGGTAACATGACCTCCGAATTTGAACTTGGTTTCGTAGACATATCTTTTCCTAAATAAGGAGTCACACTATGGTTTTATTTCTTATTTTGTTTTCCCTTTAAAAAAAAATAACAAAATAATTGGTGACTCGAAGCTAGTTTTCTAAAAAATGGTTTTTCAGTATAAATAAATAAAAAAAAAACGTGTTTCGCCTTTTTAGTAGAACGCATGATAGCAATCTGAGGTGCAAAATGGCTCTCCACTACGAGTTTTTAGTGGAATCAAGCTTGAATATAATTTGAGGAAAATGTGGCAATTGATTTATTGATTGTTTGATATCTACTCTTTATGCTAATAAAACATTGAGTGTTAGTTTTTTTTATTGGCCATTAAAATTAATTTTCTTCATCATGATGTATTCTTATTATATATTTTCTGCATTTTGATATATTGATTGTGTATAGATACTTGTGTTTTGCATGACTGCTTGTTGTATGACTACCCCTCTCTTGCTTGACTACATGTTGCTTGTCTTTGTGGGACGCACATTTATCCCCTTATCTCTGACTTCTTAGTCTCGGTCGACTTTGCCCATTTTGTTATTGTGTTTGATGTTTGATTGGAGACTTGTTACTCTTTGTTTGATCTTCAACCGAGTTAATGATTATGAGTAAGGTCCGGTAATGGGTTATATCTATGTTGGAAGCATTAGGCAGGTGACATATGATGTGAGAGTCCGATCTTTGAAGTCTTGTATAGCCCAGAGCTAGATTTCATGATATTTGTATGGCCAGTGATGCTTTTCTTTGTGTTAGATTTATTAGGTTTTTTTTCGGATGCACCCACACATTCACTGTACAGTTAGTTTAATCTTGAGTAGTGAGAGTAGTGAGAGCCTTAACCATAGGCTACCCCCTGGGATGTCGAGGAAGTGAATGTGTGGAGTTGATGACCACTTTGCATGGAAGTGCCCTGTCTCTTCGGAGATGTGTAAGAGGTTATGTACCGGTCGTCTGATCGCTCATCTTTAGTGACCCCTTTAAAATACCCACCCACTTTTTAGAGCTACCATTGACCTTTTAGGTTGAGTTTAGATCCTATTGATTAGAACCCCATCCTACATGGGTGCATCTATAGACCTTCAAAGTGTTTTAGTCATGATATGGATCAAATTCCTCTCTTTGGTTTCCTACAGAGGGTATATAGAGATTGATCGGAGTATTGAGTTTCGAGTGAAGTAGTTTGTACGCCGTGATGGATTGCTTATTTCGGTTTTTTTTTTTTTTCATTATAGCAGCATTCTTTTTGGTTCGACATGGACTCTACCTTATTTGTTTCGATTACACTTTCAGGATTCACTGACACAGATTGGGACCATCTTCGTGGGTTAGAGTTTAGGGTAGATTAGTATGTGCATCATATCAGACAGATATGGATCCACATGCAACGGTTGTCGTGAATTACTATTTGTAGCAGCTCTAAAGATCTGATACATGGCCTCAGTTAAGAGGATCGATAGACGATAGGCCCCACATGGCTCGGCACGGGAGGATACTTTCGGAGTTTGACATGGGGCACCACCTCCCGCCTCCATTGATGGCTCAGATGGCACGCCGCTATCATCGGGGCACTCCTTTTGTCATCTAGAAGCCTACAGAGGTGATCCAGCCACATGCGATTGCTCCAGTTCAAACTACCGGTGCTTCTGATGATCGCATACAAAGAGTGGAGCAGATGCTTAGACAATTGGGAGTTGCAGAGGGTATTGAGGTGTGGGATGGATTTGATAGTGCACTTGTGACCTCACTGCCACCTAAATTTCAGATGCCTGACATGGAGCGGTATACATGCAAAGGATGTCCACGTACTCATTTGAGGATATATAGTCAGATGATGAGGGGCATGGGTTTGGATGAGGCTCAGTTGATCATGTTGTTCCCTTTGTCACTGAGTAGTGTGGCAAAGAGCTGGTTTGCCACCTTGGATGCTTCGCGCAAGTGGACTTGGGAAGATCTTGCACATGTTATGGGAGAGTCCTATTCTATGGGCCCACCACTTTATTTTGATATATTTTATCGAGGTTGTCTCCATTCGGATGATGTACTTGCCTTTTTATCTATGGATTTGAGCATTTTCGAGTATTTGCATGTCTCTTTTATTGATGATATTGATGCATGTGCACCTCATTCACTCACATCACAGATTCATGATATTGATGATAAGCCTTTGTAGCCTAATTTTGATGATAGTTATCGGTCTGACTCCGATCATAGCTTTACTGATGAGTGAGTTTCACCTCCTTTTGATGACCTTGAGACAATTGACCTTGGTACAACGGACCAACCTAGAGAGTTGAGGGTCGGTACCACTTTGTCTACAGATGAGAGAGATAGTTTGCTCAGGTTACTCAAATCATACTTGGATGTTTTTATGTGGTCATATGAGGACATGCCAGGCCTTGACCCCTCTATAGTTCAACATCATCAAACGTACTTACATCTTTGAAGCCGGTTAAGAAGAAATTAAAATGGTCGCCCCGATGGGTTGCGGGTAAAGGAAGAGATTGAAGCAACTTAATGTTGAGAAGCCGTATCGGTGGTTCGATTATCAGTGGCTAGCTAATGCTCGTCCCTTTGTTTCTAAAAGGGCGACAAAGGTTAGAAGTTTGTGGACTTTAGAAATCTCAACAAGGCTAGCCCTAAGGATGATTTTCCTCTCCCATATATTAACATGCTGGTTGATAGTACTGTAGGGCATGCGATGTTGTCTTTTATAGATGGATTCTCTGGTTATAACCAGATTATGATGGCTCCCGAGGACAAGGATAAGACATCTTTTATCACTGAGTGGGGCACCTATTGTTATAGAGTCATGCCGTTTAGGTTGAAGAACGGTTGCCCACATTAGAGATCGAAGCTACTACCTTTGTTTCATGACATGATGCCTGAGGATGTTAGAGATACATGTGGATGATATGATTGTGAAGTCTCATGATAGGCGCAGCTCTAGAGTGCTTCTTCCAGAGGATCAAATGCTTTAAATTGAGACTTAATCCCAAGAAGCGCACTTTTGATGACAGGAAGCTCTTAGAGGCTACATGATTAGTGAGAGAGGTATTGAGGCGGATCCTGATAAGATCAAAGCTATCCTTGATATGTCTACTTGCCATAAGCAGAGGCCCGAGATCCGAGGGTTTCTTAAGGTAGGTTGCAATATATCAAGCGAGTTTATTGTTAGGCCCGACAAATACTTGTGAACCTATCTTAGAGGCTTATGAGGAAGAAACAACTAAGGTTTGAGATGATCGATCTTGGCGTTTGAGCAAATTAAGAAGAGTTCTGCTTTCCCTCTGTTTAGTACCTCCCATGCAGACGACCTCTTTTATTATATTTGTTAGTTTCGGATATCACTTTAGGGTGTGCTGCCCAACTTGATGATTCAGAGAATGAGCTATCTATTATCACAGAGTGAGAGGATCTTTAGAGTATGAGACGAGATACATTATGATTGAGTGCCACTGCTTAAGCTTTAGTTTAGACCCTTTCGGAGATTGAGACATTACATGACATAGTATTCTATGCAACTTGTTTCTCGTTTGGATCCTTTGAGATATCTATTTGATATACCAGTTTTGACAAGCAGACTTATGAGATGGCTTGTACTTCGGCCAAGTTTGATATTAGGGTATGTCACTCGAAAGTGCATAAAGGAGTGTATTAGCCGTCATGGCCTCGCTTCAGTTATCGACAATGGTGATTGATGATGATTTCCGGATGAGAGATCGTAGGGTGACTAGTTTGTCTAGTTGGGCATGTACTTTGATGGTGCGACTAACCATTACGGATATGGGATAGGTGTTCTAATGATTTCTCCATGGTGATCATATCTACGAATCGATTCGTTGGCATTTCGGATCGTTATCAGGCCCTGAACAACATTATTAGTACTTATAAGGCATGTATCCTTGGGTTAGAGACTACAGTTGAGCTCGGGATTAGAAGGATGGAGATATTCGATGATTCTAATCTAGTGATTAGATAGATCCAGGGTGATTGGAAGACCCGAAGATGTGAAGCTTAGGCCATATCATGCTTATTTGAGTTGCTGGTAGGTTGTGACTTGAGCTACACTCACCTACCTAGAGTGCAGAACCCGAGTTCATGTTCTGCGGCTACTTTAGCTTCCATGATTTGACATTCTTGAGGGTGTGGTAGTTCACCTCCCACCTTTAGTTGAGACTAGAAGTGTTATTGCTTATTGTTGTAATTGAGTCGAGGGGTTTGATGATGGTCTATCATGGCATCATGATATTTATCGGTTTGCAGATATGGCATACCTTGAGATTTGTGGCCGACGGGAGCGGGGAAAGCTTTAGGGTATTGGCACTTTGCTTTGTATTCTATAGAGACACTATATAGACGTGCAGCTAATGGTGTGTTATTGTTATGCTTAGATCGAGATTCAACTGATCGGGCGATGAGAGAGATCCTTGCCGGAGTTTGTGGGCCCCACATGGGAGGACATATGTTGGCTCATAAGATTATGAGGACTAACTATTTTTGGTTGACCATGGAGACAGATTGTTGTCAGTTTGTTCAGAGATGTACAAAGTGTCAGATGCATGGAGATCTTACGTTCCACCATCGAAGTTGTATGCATTGACCTCACCTTCTTGTTTTGGTCACGGGGCATAGATGTTATTGGGAAGATTTCGCCAAAGTCTTCCAGTGGTCATGAGTTCATCTTGATCGCTATTAATTATTTCACGAAGTAGGTAGAGGCCACTTCTTATGCAATGCTGAATGTGGCCAAGGTTGCCACCTTTATCAAATCGCACATTATCTGCTGATATGGGGTTCCTCATGAGTTTATATCGGATAAAGGTGTGCATTTCAGGGGTGAGGTTGACACTTCATTCTGAGAGTGGCATCAACATCACAGATCATCTACGTACAGGCCGCAGACAAATAGGGCAGTAGAGGCCGCGAACAAGAATATTAAGAGGATTTTATGCAAGATGTTGAGACTTCTCGAGACTAATCTGAGAAGCTTCCTTTCGCATTATAGGCGAATCACAGCTCCTTTTGCACTTCTACAGGAGCCACACCTTACTCTCTAGTTTACGGTATTGGGGCGGTTGCGTTGAGATAGAGATGGGATCATGATAGTAGCCTGAAGCGACAAATTTCGACGAAGTGGGCTCGATCACGGTTTGATTAACCTTTGTTAGATGAGAGGAGATTGAGGTACTTACCATGTTAGAAACACGAGGAAGATGGCCCGCGCTTTTAAAAAGTGGGTCAAGCCTAGACCACTACAACGAGGCAATTTGGTTTTGAGAGTCCTCATAGGATTAATCACCGACCCTAGAGGGAAGTTTAGACCCAACTGGAGTGAACCTTACATTATTAGAGAATTGACCCCAGAGGGAGCTGCATGGTTAATGGACTTAGATGGAAACCTATTCTCAAATCCAACCAATGTGGATCAAGTGAAAAAGTTTTACGTTTGAGACCATGGTCGCAGAGATGGATGGCCATCATTTTAGTTAGCCATATACCTTAGTTTAGGGATGCCTTAGTTTAGGGGTCTTCTGATTTATGGACACATTGACATATTCTTTACATCGCCTTACCACATTTACTTCATTGTATCCACTCCATTTCATATTTTCTATGTTTTATACCACTTTCTTTCTATCCAACTTCTCGTTCTATCTCATTCTTCATAGATTGGTGATCTGATAATTTCTTGCATGGGGTTTGTGGTGTCATCCTTCGCTCATTCCATTGACATTTATTCAAGACTTTTTAGTTTGAGAGGCTTATGTCACTTCATTGGAGTTATTTTTATTGTACCTTCGCTCGAAGATATATTCGTTTATTGCCATATTGGTTTTGTCTCTCATTGTTTTATTGGAGGTGCATGGGCAAAATAATAATAATAATAATAATAATGTGTGATCAAATTTTGGGGTCTACAAATATGCCATCTTGATAGAGATTCATAGGTGCGAAGATGAACGATGGAATTCAATGAAAGTGTGAAAACTGAGTGAAACAAGATGAACTCTATCGAAAAATAAAGGAGACCCCCAAAAATTGTACACAAAGAACACTAACTCTCTCAAACTCAAGCAGCTAAAAGGAGTTCTAAAAAAAACATCAAAAGCATACAACAAAAGGACAAAGCAGGCACGGGGCGTAGAAGTAATGACATAGATCCAAGCTCTACTAAGAGGTCCTCCAAGGTGAAACCTATATCGAAACTGAAACAAGCGAAAATCGATTGGCCCGTACGTTGTCAGAATGGTCATGTGCTTTGTATAGCAATCGACACCCGTCGTGAACAAATCATGAGCTAGCAGAGTGGAATCGACCAGCAAAAATAAACCATGTGATCAAAGTGTGCGATGATAACGATCATGAATATTAGTAGCGATATCTACGATAAAAGAAATCGAGTCGAACTATGGTGAAGGCATCGAAATGCGGCTTGAAGTTAGGAAACACAAAATGACGTAGCGCCTTTATTGAGATGTAGAAGGTAAAGCGAAGTCCTAAGCGTCGATATGCGAAAATGAAGTCCTAAGCGATCTAAAGCGCAATGCTAGCCATTATGATATTGATGGAAGTCACGAGACATCGATTCATATGAAGTGAAGTCTGAGCGTCGATCTCTATGACGAAGTCGGGCGTCCTTCTGATTGATAGCACATGTGATGCGGATGAAGTCTGAACATCGATCCATATGAAGGTGAAGTACGGTGCGATATCACGAATACAAAGTACATACGAGCGTCTCAAAGCTCTTGATTGCTAGCACATGTGATCTGGAATGAAGTCTGAACATTTGATCCATATGAGCGAAAGTTTGTACTAGGCGCTATTATCGAAAGGCGCGGTCTGGCTTTGTTATGCGAAGACGAGATCTAAGCGTGCTTGCATTTCTAGAAATGTGATCGGATGAAGTCACGAGACATCTTATCTATATGAATGAGTTTGAGCGCTGATATGTAGAAGGCGAAGTGCGGGCGTCCCGATATGTTGTGCTATAAATATGATGCGGGGATGAAGTCTACGAACATCTAATCCGTATGAAGCGAAGTCACGAGCAGCTTGATATCACGAGAGAAAGCGAAGTCTGAATGCAGGCAGAAGATAATGGTGAGTTAGGGTATGCCCTAGTATGACATCCAACGAAACATGATGAAGTCAGTAATGTCTTAACAATGGCTCATATCCTGGGCAAACTGCTGGACAAACCGAAGCCACCTCGAATGATCCCAGATAAGGGATATGCCCTAGTGTGGCATCTATCAAAACATGATGAAATCCCAAAAATGTCATAACAAGACTCATCCTCTCGATAATGACTGTATGCACAATCAAACAAACTCCTGATGGTCTTGGTAGATAAGGGATATGCCCTAGTATGACATGTATGCCATCCAATAGAGAAGTGATGAAACCCCCAAATATCAAAATATGGCTCGACATCTCAACAAGAGTTTGTCTACACAAACAAACAAATCCAGATGATCCCGAAAGATAGGGGGTATGCCTCAGTATGGCATGTCGAGGAATCAGTCTAAATCACTAAGTGCAGAATCTGGCTCGGGCTAACTAATGACCATTTAGAGTAGCTCGTCAACATAATCATCAGACGACCTGCTTATCAATACCCCATAATCGGCTATCTCATCACAGAGAAGCACATAGTGAGCACTAGACCGCCCGGGGGGAAGGAGGAGCGATCAAGGTGGTAGAGTGTCAAAGAGCCCACCACGCTGACTAAAGCTATGAAAAGGCGATGCCGCTCGGCTTATCTTAGATATCGATGGCTCGTGTCGATCCGCTCGGAGGATGCAAATAATGGCTCTGAAGCCCTCACAAAATAGTCAGTCAACCTCAAACTGTAAGGACGAACAAGATAGTCAAATGGAATGTGATGAAGTCGAGATCTGACCTTCTCTTGGCGTAGTTGTGCCATGCATCGAAAATCTGCCTCTACGGGTACAAATCCTAAGCCAAAGGGTAGGTCATGGTCCAAAACTTTGATAAACTCGCTATGACCATCGCGACGTGCCCTAAGCCCATACGAGCATGCGACACTGCCATCATCATGTCAACGATGGGCTACTATGCTGATCAAATGACATGGGTACTAAATCTCTGACAAAATCCCCCGACTTTACGGTCTGTACCTCATCAAAAGCAAATATGATCATAGGCAAATCATCACCCCCATGGCTAATCTTCAATACTGGCTTAGAAGTCAAATGGCCACACTTTGTAGGTAAATAGTGATAAGCTCGACCATCATGAATGAACTTCACCTTCAAATGAAGGATTATGGGATACGCATGACACTATGAATCCATGGCGACTAGAGTAGGTTAAAGGATACATGGATCACCAGAAATACGAAACATAATCTAAAAACAATTGGTTCAATCATCGGCTCAAGAGTCGAGTGCCCACATCCCACCTCTCGATCTTGTCATAAGCTCTCCTTTTATGCATCCCAGATGGCTCGAAATCCTATAAGCCCATATCCTATAACGATAGTAGTGGCAAGTTAGACCAGGCTTATTTAAAGCGAGATCCATTATCTAAAGAGGACCCATATGGAACATGATGGCCCTAAACTACCAATTGATATATGCAAGGTCGAGTGTGGTGAACCCTCTGGGAATAAGTCGTCCTCGGAGAAAGCAATCTGACTAGCTCGGCCGAGAATTTGTGATCATATGTATCAGGCCCTCTGGCGATGTGGTCGTGTCAACTCGAATCCGACTCATAACCTTAATCAAAGTCTCTCTGTGGGTGGTAGAGAGGCTAACAAACTCGAATAGAATCTGAGGCACAGTGTCTTTCTGTAGTTGCTTGAGGATCTCATCATCCTCTCTCACTGTCTCATCTCTAACAGTATCAGGATCTATGGATCGAGATGCAACTAGAGGTTGTTGTTTGACCACTCTACCTCCTTTGATAACATACTGAATCATTAATGTATCAAATTGTCCTTGGTGTGGAGTCAGCATAAAAGGAGTCTGAACACTATAACAAGGCAAAGTCATTAACCTCGGTGTGGGGATCCAAACCGAAGTGATGCGTGGCGTCGAAACGACATGTGCATAAATCTATTGGCTCGAAAACACCTCCACGAGACCCCATCATCACCATAACCATCATCAAATACTAGGCTTTGGCCATGATCATCATGACTATATGGATGTGATATTCGGACTTCGACAAAATCAATGAATGATACCTCCTATTGGAGGAACCACATGTGTAGAATAAGTCGAAAGGGGGTTAGAATTCTTATTTAGAGTATCCCGATACATAATTACTGGTCAATCAAGTCTAAACAACATGTCTCAAAGCGATTTGCTTGATTTGTGGTATGTCGAGCCACGATGATAGACACAATGTAGGTCCATCGGAAAATGGTGAAACTGACCTACGGTAATGGCCTCGGTGCTAATGGACTAAGCAATTATGTAGTCATCAATGTCTGTAAGACCTCGCCCAAAGGCATGCCTAGTGGCGTAAAGTGTAAAAATTTGTCTAAGGCTAACATTGTAGGAACTGTGAGCGCTCAAGGTTTAAGATGAGTAGTAGGTTGTCTCTCCATAACTTGTGCAACGTATACTGGATGTGGTGGAGTATATGGAGTTGGTAACCTAAGTGGCTGAGGTGGTATGGAAGGTTTATCTTGGCCCAGTTTCTGGCGTGAAGTCCCTTGCGGCGAATAAATGCATGCGAGGCTGGGTCCCCCATGCAGATAGGCTTGATGGCTCCTGCCACCCACAATTCTATATAGTCCAAATAGCTTCTTCCCCTTACTATCGAAAGAAGATCGACCCTTAAACCGCCATACATCCTCGATACCATACATTGCCTCTATCAAAGCTCTGTAATCCATAATCGGTACAACCATAAGATGTCTAGCTTAATTGGGCTATAAACTCCTCATGATCATGCTAATCTTCTTTCTCTCTGATGGAAGATCAATCATCTGAATAACCTTCTCCCCCCAACGGGAGATGAATGATGTAGCAGTCTCATGAGCTCCCTACCTCATAGCCTCAAGCTCTCTCCTAGTGACATCTATGACGGTCTTTGAAGAGAAATGTCGGATAAACTCATGGCGAGATCATAAGTCCACTGCGAAGCATCAAGGTGGCAAACCAGCCTACGTGCCTACCTTTGCTAAGTGACCAAGGGAGCAAACATGATCAAATTTAAGCCTCATCGAGCCCATGCCCCTCATCAGTGACTATATATCCTCAAATGAAGCATTGGACATCCCTCACGAATGTACATAGCTCCATCGAGCATCTGAAATTTAGGTGGCAGTGGAGTCATAGGTGCACTATCAAATCCATCCCACACCTCCATACCCTTTGCAACTCTCAATTGTCTAAGCATTTGCTCTACTCTCTATATGCGATCAGCAGAAGCACTAGTAGTTTGAACTGGAACAATCGCATGTGGGGGGATCACCTCTGTAGGCTTCTGGATGATAAAAGGAGTGCCATGAGGGATGAGCGTAGGTGCCATCCCGAGCCATCGATGGAGGTGGAGTGGGTGCCCCCGGCCCAGGTATCCTCCTGCTTGTTGAATCGTAAGGGCATGTGTCCATCGATCCTCGACTAAGGCCATCTTTGTATCATGGAGCGCGAAGCAACGTAATAATTTAACTCAACCATGCGTTGCATGTGGATCCATATACATCTGTCGATGCACTTGTGCTAATCTACCCTCGAAATAACCCACTAAGATCGTACCGGTATGTGTCGGTGAATCCACGAAGGAGTGTAGCGAAACAAAATAAGGTGGAGTCAGCATCGGGCAAAAGAATCTTTGCTATAATGAAACTAAAATAAGCAATCCATTACTATGCACAAAACTACCCCACTGAGACTCAATACTCTAATCAATCTCTGTATACCCTTAAGAGGAAACCAAAATAGAGGAATCTTGATCCATATCATGACTAAACTGGCCCTGAAGGCTCACAGATGCACAACCTAGAAGGATGGGAGTCTTAATCAATAGGATCTAAACTCAACCTAGAAGGTCAGTAGTGGCTCTAAAAAGACAAGTGGGTGGGTCTTTAAAAGTCCCTCGCGGGGCGATTATGCCTCAGGTGGTCACCTTTGGCCTTTTGCACGTCTCCGAAGAGGCGGAAACTCCATGCAAGGTGGTCATCAACTCCACACATCACCTTGCCTTGACATCCCAAGGGGCGGCCTATGGTAGAGGCTCTCCTACTCTCGGCGCTGGGGTTAAACTAAGTGTCACCGATTAGATGTGTGGGTGCATCCGAAAAAAACCTAATAAATCTAACATAAAGAATAGCACACTGGTCATACAAATATCCTGAAATCTAGCTCTGGGCTATACAAGACTTCAAAGATCGAACTCCTCAGCATCAATATGTCGACCACCTTTGCACTGCTACCAAACATAGATATAACCCATCGCTAGACCTTACTCCTAATCATTAGTTCGATTGAAGATCAAACAAGGAGCAACAAGTCTCCAATCAAACATCAAACATAACAACAAAAGGGACAAAGTCGACTGAGACTAAGAAGTTGGAGATAAGGGGATAAATGTATTGTCCCACCACAGGACAATGAACATACGATCAGAGCAAGAGAGGGTAATCATACAACAAGCAATCATCACCCCGAAATACAAGTAATTTATACACAATCTGTGTATTACCTTGCCCTTATCATCTGGAAGAATTTCTGAAATATTATTAATGCAGTAAGAATCTGTCGTGATGGAAACCGTTAATTAATAAAAAAAGAAAAAACAAACACTCAAATGTGTTATTGGCACAAAGTGAATGTCGAACAATCGATCGATCGATCGATCGATTCATGCGTTTTCATTGATTGTAATTTTCAGAAACGACCCTGCACTAAAGTCGCAGTGGAGTCGTATGGACCCCGCATTTTTTGCTATCATGCGTTTATTTAAGGCGGCTCGTTTTTTTTATCACTTTTGAAAAACCATTTTTAGAAAATGATTTGGAGTAAGCTACTTATTTTGTTATTTTTAAAGGGAAAACAAAATAGAAATAAAGCTTTCAGATGTGACTCCTTTATTTAGAAAAGGCATCTCTACAAAACCCAGAGTCCCAGATTAGGAGGTCATGTTACAATTTCGATTTCCAAATTAAAAGTCTCCTAATTTACAATTTCTCAATCCCAAAATTCAAAGTTTCATAATTTAAAAATTCAAATATCTCAATTTCTAATTTCAAATTTCTAAATTCCAAATCTCAAATTTATAAAATTCAAGTTCTTAATTTAAAAATTCAATTTCCAAAATCTCAATTCAAAATTTTCAAACTTCAAATTCATTTAAAAAATTCTCGATTTCCAAAATTTCAAACTTTAGGTTAAACCGATTTAGTCTCGGTTTTGAAAATTCTAAACACATGATTAATTCTATAGTTCCTATAAAATGGAATCTTGTGGAGTTAATTTGTGTAACATATAAATCGGTTTGGGTGAGGCCCGACATCTCTTATATCTTTTATTAAATAACCTTGACCTTTGGATGTACAATTTGTTTTTTATACTTTATTGTGAATAATTTCATATTATTTATTGCACTAACATTATTTTGTAGTGATGCGTTTATGATGTGCATTCAAGATACATATTCTTTCCTATTTGACTTTACTTGTTTATTTTATATATTTATTTATTTGTTGATGTTTTGATGTAAACTTATGTAATTATGAGAGATAATTTTTTGTATATATTAGTTAATCAACCAATAGTCGCAACTTCTATAATTGGATTAGTAGAGACCAGACTTTAGAGGCTTAGAGGGGTGCTACGGCTCACTCCCGTACATTTCCAATAGAGTAACATGAGCTTAGAATTTGGACTCGGTTTAGTAGATTTCTAAATAAGGAGTTACTGGCTATGGTTTATTCTTTATTTTGTTTTTAAGCTAAAATAGCAATAAGTGACATTCAGCCCAGTTTTCTAAAAAATAGTTTCAAAATTATAAAGAAAAACGAATCTAGCCTTTTTAATAGGAAACGTGTGATAGCCAAAAATGCGAGGTCCACAATGTGACAACATTTTGTTTTATTTCCAACTTAAAAAAAAATGGAAGGAAAATAGGGAGTTTAATAATTTCTCTAGTTTGAAATCCCACATACTCAACCAAATGAATAGCTTGCACTCAATAATATATTTTAAATGAAATATAATTAGAATATTAAAGTTCATAGGCTTTTTACCAATAAATTAATTTTAATTATTTTATCTCTAAATTTCATTTAACTTACCATTAAAAGATTCAATCATCCCTTCTCTCTTTCTCTCTCTTTTATCTCTAAATCATCAATAATGTGTTTTGAATTTTGAAATAAAAACTATTTTAGTATGTTAGTTGTTTCAATACATCTTTTAATTAATTTTATCATATCAATATTTTCATTGACATTTTCTTATATATTATAAATTCAACTACCAATATTTTCAAGTGAAAATCAATATAGTTATCATTGGTAATATACACATGATCAAGTTGATGTTAGTGTTCACATTCTTAGTGAGGCATGACATAATGTATTTATCAATGGATTTCTTTTAAGTCTTCCTCCATGAAGAGTCATGCAAGAAGACTCGTTATTATTAATTTGGATAATAATGAAGAATCAAACAAGACAATTCATTATTATTAATGGGATACTTCCATTGTCTCATAGTAGGAGTTCAAAATTGTATCATTCATCTAGAATTTGCATATACCTTAATTTTGTCAAATGCATTAATGTCCTCGAGTTTTGTGTGTATTTTTTGTTTTGTTCATTTTTTTTTCTATTCCAATACATGCTTGACGCTTATTCTTGTAGTAATTTATGTATATCCTATTAAAAAAAATCACAACCAGATTGAAAACCTTGACATATGTGAGGCGTTTAACGGGGGTTTTAACGAGCATTTATCCATTTATGATATTTTCTATTGGTAAGAGCATGATTGAACTACTAAAAAAAAATTATAAGTATTTTAGGACTGAAAAATAGTTTAAAGACACAGTGAGACATACCTGCAAAACTCAGAGACATTCAAATCGGTTATATTATAAAGGAAAGTTGCTAAGATGCATTAAAGCTTCGAGATCATTATCAACTCAAACCTCTAAATATTGTCCTTTAAATTGATTTTTTTAAATAGTAATATTCTTTAATAAAAATAACTATTTTAATTTGCCTCAAACAAATTTTGGATTTTTTTTACCTTCTTATATAAATCAAGAAATATTATTTCATTCCCAAAAACAATTTGAAAGACTTATACAAGAAAGCTTTTCTCACAAAAAAATTAGCAACTTTATTTTTTCAAATTAAGTAAGAAACATGGAATAGAAGCAAATATATATATATATATATATATATATATATATATATATATATACTCTCTCTGTTTCTATATATATATATATATATATATATATATTCATGTGGGATAACTCAATTGGTATAATGCATTAAGATGGGGTTACCCAAAATTACTAATCTGAGTCTCCTCACAAGTCATTGGAGGTTTTACTCAGTTATTAGGCAGTCCTGAAGGATGGGCGAGATATCTGCCCAAGAACATGCTCTACCTCGAACATCCACTTGATCATAAAAATAAAATAAAAAATAAAAAATGGGATAAAATTTTTTGTGATACCCTTATATTGAGAATCCTTCAACAAACCAATTGAAAAAATATATATTATTCAATTTCACTTTTAGATAGCTTCTTATGCCAATCTTGAAGTCAAATCGTCAACTTAGTATTTAGATAAAGTTATATTACCACCTACTATCATATGAAGATAGTCGATCTCAACTCTTCTATTTATATATTTTTTTTTCATTTTTAATTTTGAAGTATTTTACTAATTTCAAGGCTTTTCCTCTCTGAACTTACTTCATCCATATATGCCTAAAGAATCTATTTTGACACATTAATTTAAGAAATGTTTAACAAAAATAACTAAAATAATCCCAAAATTTTAAATCTAATCCTAGTCATGTTTTTTTTCTTGAAAACTAACCTATTTTGGACATAAATAATTATTTTTTATCATTTTAAGTATTTACAAGTTTATTTTACAAGAAGTGATTAATTTTGTAATAAAATAATAAGGATATTTTTTTCAATGAAAAATTAGATGTTAGAAAATAACTTTTCAAGGATCCTTTTAATCAAATAATTGTGGGTTAAAGGCTATTTTTGTCCCTCAATTATGGCTCATATGTCAACTTAGCCCATCAACTATTTTTTTGTCATTTTTGGCTTAGGTGTCAATTTCTTTTGTCATTTTTAGTTTTGAGGTATTTAAAACCAATAATTTTCTCTCTCTTTTCACATGAAGTTGATGTATAAAAAAACAAAATAAATTAAAAACATATTTGAACTCAATATTTTATTTTTTACACTCTTTTTTTAAGTCATTTTATTTATTTATCCATATAAGTATTAAATAATTTAAAAACATATAAAATGTTGAATAAATTTTAATTTATTTTTCTTTGTAGAACTAAATGCTAAACATTTTTTTAACTTTTTAAATATTATTTAGAAATCAAATATAGTAAATAAGTATGAATATCTTGATTATAGTCTTGTAATAATAAAAATACACAAATTTCATTAAATAATTCAATTTTTTCGTTTTTATATGAAAAGAAGGATAAAAATTATTAATTTTAAATACCATAAAAGTAAAAAAGACAAAAATAAAAATAAAATTGATGGGCTAAATTTGACAACTAACTCATAATTAAAGGATAAAAATGATAAAAAAAAAATTAGTTGGGAGACTAAGTTGACACCAAAGCAATAGTTGATGGGCAAAAACACCATTTAACCCAATGATTCTTAATCTAACATATTGGTTTCTATTGAAATGTGAGATAATTTTCAATTTTGAAATAATATTTAGTTATTCCATTTTGAATTTTTATTTTTATTTTTATATTGTCTTGTTTTATATGTGCATGATTAAAAATATTAGAAAACCAGTTTCAAAAAAAAATTGGCAGATTTATTCAGTCATCTTTAGCTATGTATCATCATTAATGGATTCTGTTTATATTCATATTTTTTTATTTATCAAATTTATAATTATTTCATATCAAAGGTATTTGAGGTTATAATCATTATATGATAATCAAACAAAATAGTTATAATATTTGCGGGATACAGTTTGTTTCAATATATATATATAAAAATAGAACACCTTTCTTTATTGATTTTGTTAATAATGATTTTGTATTCAAAAATTTTTTAGTTGTTCTTCCACGTTTGGTTAGAGTCTCCAAAAAGCTCGAAGCTTACGAGTTGCTTTACGCTTAAACCAACTTTATAGGTTAAAGCTTGTCCTAACCTGTTTTTAGAAGGTTCAGATTTCAAGTTTCATTTTAGGCTCGACCTATGAGTCCTTAGGCCCGCTTATAAGCCCCCATTTAATTGTATATTACTTTTTTATATATTAAAACTCTATTTTAGTATATATATATATATAAAATTAAATGAAGTTTGGCATTGACTAGTTAAGGGCTGATATTAGAACATACATAGCGAGTGGAGTAAAGCAAAAGCCGATGCTCGAATAAAAAAACCCTTACTCGGTGGAGACGTCGTTCAGTAAAGCAAGGTGTTAGTGAGCGGTTATCGTGATATTTGGGTAAATATTCTTGAGAAATGATCGCAGCGATATTGGGTTTATGATGAAAATTTCTATTTTGGGTATGAAGTGATATAGATGAATGAAGGATATATGATGTAATTATTAAGGAAGAGAAAAGGTAAAATTGAAATAGATTTAGGATACCTAAAGTTTTAGATCTTCCATTGTTAGAAATTTCCATGCACCCCAGGCTTTAAAATTTAAATACCGAAATTGTTTTTTAGACGAAATATAGGCTTTAGATCTTGATTTTTTTTTGTTAGCTACGGAATCTTTCTTAGAGCTACGAGTGACGCGTAGCGCTTGTCAGGTGGAATGATTAGATTCGGCTGAATGATAAAAATGTAAGAAAATAATTACAAAGACAAGAAGATTATTGTAAAAACATATTATTATTATATAATATAAATAAATAGAATAAATATAAAAAAATCATGAATGATACTACTTTTTTTAAAACTCTAAAATCTTGAAACTACTGTTTTAATTTTTTATTTTCCTAATTTGGGTTTTGAGAAGCTTGTCTTAAAATATTTTGAATTAATTCCTTACTAATTTGTGCTAAGAATCTCTTATTTGAATAATAATTTTTGTTAATTTAATTTAATTATTTTATTTAAAATGTTCAAATATTTAAAAGAAAGAGAAAAGGTTCAACTATATATATAAAAAAAAAGAAGAGAAGCATTGATGGAGGAGAGAAGGGGTGAGGTGAGATCAATCCTGACGCGAGAGGTCACGTCCGCCCACCAAAGCGAGCCACGTCATAGAGGTGGAGGTGGGCCCGCTGCCCGAAATGCCCATATTTTCCACTCCTCCACTGCCTGAAACTGCCCGTTCCTTTTCTCTTTTTCCTCTTTTCTCCACCATAGAGGGTCACATCACCCCCTCGGTCACTCCGGGCACCCCACAGCCCCTCCTGCCCGTTTTCTTAGGGCAGCCCCCTTTTTTCTAGTCTTCGATTCTTTTTTGTTTTTCGTCTCTCAGGATAGAACTATAATTGGGATTTGATAATTATATTGTGTTTTATTATATAATATACAAATATATATGTTTCATTTTTGGTTCCTTTTGAACTGGTCAGCTTCCTTCGAGTCCATTTCCGATATTTGTTCAATCGCTCAGAGCAGACATTTTTGAGGGTGGGTGAACTGAGATTTTCTGCTCAAAAAAGCTACTCGTCCCAGGTGATCAATCCTCACTTTTGTGGTTCCGCCATGTGATCTGTCTCTGTTGATCTGCTTCTTTCGATTTTTCACCTGATTTCCCTCAGCTTTTGGGATTAAATTTCTAGAATTGTAGCACTTTGTGGGGTTTCTCTTTGGGGGTGGATTTTTAAATAGAGGAGGAGGTGGTGGTGCTGGTGGAGGAGGTGGTGCTGCTGGTGGTGGTGGGGGTGGGTGCGATTTTGGGTGCTTTTGATGGTATGTTGGTTTGGGTTTAGGGCTTCTGAAAGATGGGATTGGGTAGTAATGATGCGAAAATGGAGACTTGGGAAGTTGGAAAATCCAAGGGAAGGAAGAAGAAGACTGATGGCGGGGAAGAGGAAACTGGGTGTTGGGTTAAGCTCCGGTTTATGAGCAGCTGCATTTCTTCAAGATCTAAAGTTGATAGCTCCATTAGTGGAACCAGTACTCATTATGGTAAGTTCTATTTTCTTTGTTAGTGCGTTTTTGTGGTTGGTACTCTTTAAATTTTCTTCTTGTTATGTATTTTCTGGATTGATTTGTTCTTGATTTGCTCACTTTTTGGTAGGTTGCTTGTTTACTTTTTGCATGTTTGTAGATACATTTTGATGGTTTATATCGTGGCTAGTTACTACTTATATAATTGAGGCATTATTCACTTCTTGGGCCAAAGTTTTACTGGATTTAGTATGGTTGTTGGTATATAATGAATGGAAGGACAAACATTAAAAGGAGGAATGTACCCTAAAGGAATGAGTTTCAATAGTTGCACCGGTAAAGTGAGCCATCATGATTCTAGTACAAATGTGAAGAACTTTCTGTTATGCAATTTCCTAAACTTGGGTTTTATTTAATTCAGTTTATATGGACTTGGGAACCTGGAATTTGTCACTTCCATAAAAGAATCATTCTTTTCATTAGATCCCCATTACATAACTGTATCTTTATCAGCCAGAATCAGACCTAGCTTAGGAAACTTGGTCTCAAAGAAGTAGGACAGGTACAAATACAATGAGCTTGGCCTATTTCATATATATATTTTAAATTTTTAATGTCATGGGCAAGATGGTTGGACAGGCTGAATTGCACTTGAAACTGAAAAGTAACGTTTATATATATATATATATATATATATATATATATATATATATATATATTTATATATATATGATTCAACTTTGGCTTAATTTTTGAATTTGTAAATGTGCTGTGGTGGTAAAAGGGGTCTAACTATATGTGCTGATGACTTGGGAATTTGTGGTGCTAAAGTTCATAAAGACTTCACAAAACATGCCATTACGTAGCATATTGGGCTTGCTGTTTTGAGGGTTGGATATGATGTTGAGCCTAGATGGCTGAAATGTTTTCTTGTCATGGCTGTATACTCTGGTGGTGGTTCAGTTCTAAACTAGATTTTTGAAATAAATTGGAGTTTTTATTTAGAAATGTGTAGAGCACGTGATCGGAAATCTACTTTGCAGATCTGGGTCCAATTGCCTGAACTATAACTACTGTATTAGCCTTTTGTCATGTCCTTGTATACTTCAGGGTTTTGTTTTTAGCTATTGTCTTGCTATGTGGAGTATCTTGAACCCTAGCCAGGCACGCATTTGTGATACTGTCCTAGTTTTATTGAATTGGTTATCTGAGTGATTTGGGTCTCAAATGATTTGCAGTCCAAATTCTGGATTATCCTGTTCTTAAAATATTATTGTAATGGAGCCATGGCTGAAGATGTCTGTTCTGCATAAGCCTAACCAATGTGAATTATTTGTTTGCATAATGTTTTACATTCTCATATGTTGATTTTATCTGTGCATCAACAGAAAATAAATCCACAAATGATACAAGCAGAGACCAACCAGTTGCTCCAATAGTCTCATCTACAACTACTAGTAATGCAGAAAGCAATTCATCCACTTCCAAACTTGAAAGGAACTTAAAGTTGCTTCTCGGCTTCGGCTTAGAAAATTCTCATTTAATGATCTTAAGATGGCGACGCGGAATTTTAGACCTGAGTCTCTTCTTGGTGAAGGCGGTTTTGGTTGTGTATTTAAGGGGTGGATCGAAGAGAATGGAACTGCTCCAGTGAAGCCTGGCACCGGGCTTACTGTTGCTGTTAAAACGCTCAATCATGATGGTCTTCAGGGTCATAAAGAATGGCTGGTTCGGAACTTTCTTAATTTATTTTATTTCATATATGGAATTGAACTCCTTTATTTGTTTTCCCCCCACCTTTTTTTTTTGTTTTTTTTAGTTTTTATTATTGATTATCTTTTCTAAAAGCCCCTATTATGTTATGGCTCTTCTCAATTTTAATCTCATTTTGCAGGCTGAAGTGAATTTCCTTGGTGACCTCATTCATCCTAATTTGGTGAAACTGATCGGTTACTGCATTGAAGATGATCAAAGGTTGCTGGTTTATGAATTTATGCCTCGAGGAAGTTTGGAGAACCATCTGTTTAGGAGTATGTACTTTCCTTTCTGTTAATATTTTTCTCATCTTTCATTTCCTTGATGAATTCTGGAGCTAAATGTTGAATCTTTAGGATTCCCTGTACTTACAAAAAGTTTAAGAGCCTATCTGTTCATAAGTGGTTTAGAAACTTATTTTCTCTGCTAAAGCTGCTATTCATTAAATTCAGTCAACTCCTGTGGTCAATTGTGTTGTGCATAAACACTGCCCTATATAAAAGATGTAGTTATCATACACTAAATGTTTGTGCATGCGCTCATGTTTTGTTTTCTCAGATGACCCTATTGCTCTTGAGGTGCTCTTCAGTGCCTTTCTGAAAACCCATTTGTATAATTTTTACTTAGGGAAATTACATTACATATGTTGGTGTGGCTAGGGTGTTTTCTTTGGTTTGGCATCATTATAGCCCCATTTGTGTTTCCCTCCTGCAAATGATTCATTAAATCTTTTTCTCTCTTCACTTATAAATTTTGATGGATAGAATCATTTACCATGTTTCAAATATATTATTTCTGCTGAAAGCACTGAAATTTGATCAATTAGAGATTCTCTTTTCAATGGAAGTTTTTTGTGGAAATTAAACAAATGCAAGATAAGTTCAAATTACAGATTTGGAAATAGAATTATTTTGTACTTTATATCAGATGCTTCTACTAGGAAAATAGCTCAATAGTTTTGCTTCTTGTGTCTTGGTTTTTGGTTTGTCAATAAATATGTAGTTTTGCTTGGGTGAGATATACAGATTAGAGAATAAACTCATGCCTGAAAATATATAGTTTCATCATTTTTTTGCAATGTAGTGATTAAAAGTTGTATAAGATCTGTAGTAGAATGGGCCTACTGCCTGTGAGGATGTTATCAATGCATAAGAAACCAGAAAAAAACTTACCTTGAAGTTTGTAAGAGCTGAAACAACAAAAGATCTTGATAGTGAGGTAAAAATTGGTTTACAAAGGCTGGAGATTCCTTCTTGTAAATTGTTTCTGTGTTACTATTACAAGAGGAATGTTATTTTCTCATCTGACAACAGTTAACTATCATGAGCAACATTTTGCAACAATTATGAGTGCTAACTAAAGTTTGTATGCCATCTATCAAAAGATTATACAGCAGAGATATTGCATCCAAGCAAGCCATAATGTTACTTGAATCTTTTTGCTATACAATGAGATTAATTAGTATTGTATCTGACTTGAAATACCCTGTTGCTATCAAGTATTGGAGTGATGTGAGAGAATCAATGGTTGCATTTCTTTGTGAGAAACATATCGATTTATCTTTCATTTCCCAATGCCATTCAAGGATGCTTGAGGAAGAGGAAGGGGGACTGATGGCAAGTGATGTTTGAATAGTAGGTGTTGGCTGAGTGGGTAAGCACTGAAATCTGTGATGGGCATGGGGTAAGGGAAGCATTAAATTTAGGTGTAGGAGATGCTGCTTTGCTTGCGCTCCCTCTGTTCAAGTGCTGAAAATTCCAGGTGTTTCATGATGACTCAGATCACTATCTGACAGTGCTAATATGGTTTGTGTGAAAATGCAAATATGAGAATACTCAAAGGAGAAAAGGTGGAGAATGTGGTTGTTTGGCAGTAATATCTGCCTAATGTGTAAGCTTTTAAAGAATGAGAGTGCCAGGAGTGGTATCAGAAATTCTTTTTTTCATACTTGCCTACTCTGATTGAAAATATTTGATTCTAAGGTTATCAATATTCCCAACTCTTTGATTATAATACAGATATGAAGACTTCAAATCTATCATGCATAACGTAATACAACAATAGCGAGAGAAATATATTGTAAAAGTTATTTTGATCAGTGAGAAATATATTGTAAAATTGAATGGTGAGGATAGCTAAGCCTACTGTTAGAAGTTAATCACAGTAATGAATTCAGGGAATGTGTTAGAAATCCATTATCCATCAATTTTGGTAGATGCAACTTATGACTTTCAGCAGGATTATAACTACTAAAAGGCTCCTGGACATTATCAAAGATTTATAATCTCCAACAACATCAAATATTTCAGGGCATCGGATGTCCTAAATGTATATTTCCAGATGTCCATTGCATTCAGAGTCTGCTGTCAAGGTAGCCCCACCCTTTCACTGATGTGCATGAAATGTGATAAAAAAATCGATGCACTGGTTTCAGGGTTTTTCATTTATTTGAGATCCAGTTAAAATAAAGCCCCATTAGAAGGGCTAAAACTCCAGCAATTCCTTTATTAAATCAGGATATGGCCAATGCTTTTTGTATGAGAGGGAGCACAATAACCACTGAGACATGTGGGTATTGTTCTGGGAACTATTACTAATATGTAAAAGAGGAAGATCCGAATCCCTGTGTCAACCTAATCTACAAAGGAGGCTTCAAATATGGTGCCATGCCATTAGGGGCTCCAGTCATAAGCAACAATATGTCTCATGGGTATCCTTTTGGTGTAGACACTTACATGAACGGAGCGCCATAGAAAGGATTAAAACTGTAATTATTGCCTTTAGTAAATTAGGATATGGACAACACTTTTTGCTTGAGAGGGCACACAAGAAACACAGAATCTAGGTATTATTCTGGGAGCTATTAGTAACATGTGAAAGAGGTGAGAATGGGAAAATGCATAATTGGCTGAGGAAAATTAAAATTGGCTGAGAATCGGGAACTATTATACTCCTTAAATGTAAAATAAGATCAGCCCATGAATAGAATCGTAGTTTGGTCTGAGGAAAATGCATATAGATTAGACGTCTAAGGGTATATTTTATGTCCAAAGCTTGCACAGGCATGTGCAATATTGTTGGAAAGAGCTCAAGTTCTAATTGGCTCTATGGCTAATTATATGATAATTCCTTTTAGGAATATTGATAAATGAGAATTCATGTTCTTGTTTCCATGCGAAAATTGGTTTTATTTATTTGAATAAGATAAGGAATTAGGAAGAAATCTTTACATATATTAAGGGAATTGAGGGAAAGTTAATGAGATGGGTATGAGCTTCTAAGACTACTGGGAAGGAAGAGCTGTGAGAAGACATAAGAGACATCTAATGCAGCTTATGGAATAGATATGTTTTGGTAGGGAAGGAAAATGAGATAGTTTTAGACGTTGGTTTTATTTCTGGTTTTTTCCAATGTTCTCTGTAGTATCAATGGAGTAATTGTCTCTTATTCATCAATGAAGGCTTGGTTGGCTAGGCCACACAGTAAGCTTCATGCCTTGTTATCATCTATTTTTCTTTTCTTTTATATTTATTTTATTAGTTTAAAATTTTTTTTAAAATTTTGTAATGACTTGTTTTACTTTTATGCCTTATTAATGTAGTGTTGAACTGCTGCTGCAGCTTTAAAACAGTATGACATTTAAAAGTGCTGTGATGAAATTAGGAATTTCCTTTTGTAGATAACTAAGGATAGTGTCCTTATTCTTTTCAGTGAAAGCTATGGGAACTGATGCGATGGTTGAACCAGAAAAACTTACTGGCCTTCCAAGTAGCACATGAGTTACCTAGTAGTTAAAGAGTATTGCATTTTGTAATAAGAAACTGACCTTTTTTAGGCCCATGCATTTCATTTGTACTATAAAGAGGAGTTCCATGTTTGCCTTCCAAGATGAATCAGTGAGATCTGCCAAACAAAAAAAAAAAAAAAGGGAATCAGTGAGGTAGGAGCAGATAAGTGACAGAGTGTTGTTGTAGACTGGACAAAAGTGTTGGTGTATTGAATTGGCTATTCAATTGTGAAACTGGATGTGCTCAACTTAATGAAAACTTAGGGTATGAAAATTCTGATGGGAATCCACATGAGGACAATGAGCGGAAAAAGTGGCTCCAATGCTGTGAGGTGACCAGAAATAGGCATGATAAGACATGGGAAGTATTCAAGCAATTTAGTAGGCTGACAAAACTGAGTTCTCCGGTCCCTCTAAATTGAATAAATGAATTTTGATAATTTTCAGAACTGGATTGACTTTGAATACATGAACTTTTATCATTCTCTTGCTATCCTTTTGGGAACAGAGATTATTTTATCTATCTGTTCCCAAAAGGATCGCAAGAGAATGACAATAGTCTTTTTAATCAGAAACAACAAAACCCATTGATAGATGATCAAAAAGTAGCTGAAGGATGAGTAGTCCTCCCTCAAAGCAAACCTGAACTTAAATACAACTGAAACAACAAAACAAAACTGGACAACAGAGACAAGATGACCAGAAACAGTAGACACTGAGGCTGATCCCAAAACTAAGAAATACCAAGCTCAAGGAGAGTAAAAATTCAGCTTAGGCATAATTATAATTGTCAACTTATAATTAATGTTTTCTATATCATGTAATTTACTTATGGTGTATGCTAAGCCTCTTTTTTTTTTTAAAAAATTTTATTCTCTAGTAGAGAAAAATATGTTAGCACATATATTCTTTGTAAATAAAATCCAAAAGTTAAAATAAATAGATACTTCTAATTATAATTCTTATCAGGATTTTCTTCTTTTCTGTGATCAAACTACCATTTCTGACTAATTTGTTAATGAATGCTGTTATTGCCAAACATCCAAGTTCTGCCACATTCACTAACTAATCTACAAAAAGGGGACTATGAGCATGTTAAAGTACATTTATTTGCTTGTGTGCATAGTGAACATTTGTTTTGCTCTATTCAAAGTTCTTATTTTTTAAGCTCATCCCCTTAAAAGAGGGCAAAGAACCTCAAAATAACAATTGTAGCCAAAATAAGATATGCAATATATTGAACAAAATGCTAGTTCTACATTCTCATCCTCTTCAATGTTAATATTCATATAATCTGAATATCATGTGTTGGAGTTGAATAGATATCCTTTTGTGCATGGAACATGGTGTTGCTTGCCTCAATCTTACATGTATGTCTTTTGACAACACATTTACAATGTTCCAATGTGGGACTTTTTAGGCTCCTTGTCATTCTTTAATAATAATACAAAAAGGAGAAATAGAGTGGAAGATTATAAAAAGTGCTTGGCCCGGTAGTATAGCTTAATGGTTGTGCCCTCTAGCAATGAACTAGAGTCTTGAGTTCCAAGTTTCCCTCATATTTAGGTGGCATGGAGGCAGGCCCATACCACCTAGAGTTCACACAAAAGAAATTTTTGTTAGGATCAAATGCCACAAAGACAATGTCCTTTTCTGTGATGGCGAAGGTGAAAGAAAGCTAAAAGTGTCTAAGATTTTATTTTATTTTTGAAAGCTGTGCTGACATATGTATCATATGTCATAAGTCTATCCTAAATTTTTACATATCTTTGTAATAGACTAATATATGAGCTATTTTACAAGAAAAATGCATTATGTTTGGTATCTTCGATTCTTGACATGTACACACAAGGAACTAAGTAATGGAATTTTCTCTAGAAAACAAAGGACTTAGTAACTTTTCTGTTGTTTTACTAGTGTTTTTGTTTTTGTTTTGTTGTTTTTTTTTCTTTTTCCAAGTCTGTTGTTTTTATCGAATCAATTCATCTTTCTATTGCATGCTTTTTAGTGGAGACACTGAGGTGGCGTTTGTTTTCTCTTAATCTTTGAATAAAACTTTTTTTCAACCCAGAAGTTGTTTGTTTTTTAACGTTGGAGTGATGATCTTCTTTGGCTCTCCTCCTTGTTGGGCAAGGGCGGTGTTTCCTGTTTTGGAAGATGACTTTTATCTGAATAAAAAAAGCCAAATATTTTGGCTTTTTCTATTCATAATTTTTTTTAGAAATTTCAGTAATAATTCATGAAAAAGTTAAAAAAACAAACAAGCTGAATGCTGAAAGCTATTTAGCTTTCAGCAAAAAGCCAAAAACCAAACGCCAACTGACTCTTTGCCTTTTTATAGACGGTTTTGAGTGCACTGTAAATTATTAATGTTTTCTGTGTAAAAAAAAAAAAAAAAAAAAAAGAAAAAAAAAAGAAGAAAAGAAAAAAAAGAAAAAAGAAAAAAAAAAAAGCTTGAAAAAAAAAAGAAAAAAAAAATTTTGCATTTGTAGGGGCCCTACCTCTTCATGGGCCATCAGGATGAAATTGCACTTAGTGCTGTAAGGAGTCTTATTTCTTCATGAGAAGCAGAAAGGCCAGTAATATATACGTGATTTTAAGGCGTCAACATCCTATTGGATGCAGTAAGTAATAAAAACTGAGATAAAATTGCATTTTTCTCTTAATGTCACTTCATATTTTATAATAACATCCTATTTCAGGAATACAATGCCAAGCTTTCTGATTTTGGACTTGCTAAAGATGGACCTGAGGGAGATAAGACTCATGTATCTACCCGTGTTATGGGAACATATGGATATGCTGCCCCTGAATATGTAATGACTGGTAAGAGCATGTGTATTTAGCTTTTATATTGATTCAAAAAGGAACTCTCTTTTAAAGAAACCATATTCTGGGTTGATTGCCCCTTTAAATCTGGTTTTGGTGCACTAGAGCATGTTTGTTGTTTGTTTAATATTTGCAATTGCATTTTGTACATGTTTATGTCTGTTTAAAGAGGTACAAGTTTCTGTAATTGTGATTGAGCGGGATGGTTAATGATTTTTAAGGATTGAGCGTTTTTGAGTTCTCAGTTCTATTTTGGCCTGATTTTGCCTGGTATTTTTTGTCCTTGATGACAGCTCTGAGCATTTGTGTTCATTCTGTCACCTCTGGTGATGGTTGTCTAAATGCTTCTAGCTGCTCATAAACTGATTATGTCTATCAATATGGATGATAAAGGGATGGAATTTGTTTTAAGTGCTATTTTGATGGGTGTATCTCCTCCTAGTAAGATATTTATTGTACATGGACCTAGTAACGTGTGCTTTTGAACACTCTTTTCACGACGCATCTTGTTGCTCTTAGTTAGGGTTCAGGATCACAGGGGAGTCAGGGTCATTGGCATTTTTACTAACATTTAGGAGATATATTGCATTCCTACAAATGGAGGTTTTTGTTTTTTTTTTTCTTATGAGCTGTGAAATTCTGAGTTGTCACCTGTGTTTTAAAATATAGGTCTTCTCTTAATCCTCCCTTCTCCCCCCCACACCTTTTTTTTTCTGATAAAATTTTTTTTATATGATTTTCTATCTCAGGACACTTGACATCAAGGAGTGATGTCTATAGTTTTGGTGTGGTTCTACTAGAAATGCTGACTGGAAGAAGATGGTGGACAAAAACCGGCCCAGAGAACGGAGAACATAACCTTGTGGAATGGGCAGACCTCATCTAGGAGAAGAAGAAGAAGATTTTACCGTCTGATAGACCCACGGCGGTCACTTTTCAATAAAAGGTGCCCAAGCAGCTCAGCCTGGCTGCTCATTGTCTAAGCCGGGATCCAAAAGCAAGGCCCTTAATGAGTGAAGTAGTTGAAGTCTTGAAACCTCTTCCAAACCTTAAGGACATGGCGAGTTCATCCTATTATTTCCAGACCATGCAAGCTGAGCAGCGCATCGGTTCCAGCCCAAATGCTCGAAATGGCGGTGTTCGAACACAGGCTGGAATAATACTTTCCAGGAATGGCCATCAGCAGCACAGGAGCCTTTCCATACCAAATGGTTCTCATGTTTCCCCATATCATCAGAGCCAAAGCCGAACCACCACCCCCCTATCAATCACCCCAAACCCAATGGTAAACCCTAGAGCATTATTAGGTTATTGTGTTCTAATTATCCTTGTGTTTCCCACCCACTCTCTATCCTCTCTCATCATTAATCCCTTTTCCCCCTTTTTCCTTTTTTCTTTTCCCTTTTGAATATAGATATATTCTCTGTTGAAGCATTTGTTCTTGGACGACTGGAAAAAGCAACAGAGAACATGTTTGCTTTAATGTTGTTGTGATCCTTTCAGAGTGGTGACCTCCTTTTCCTTGTAGAGGGAGAGAATGGCAGGGCAAAGTGAAATTCTGGAGCAAATCGTGATTTCATTATTTATATGTTGCTTTTGGTTTTAGGGTGGTAAAGGATATTACTATGTAACCCATTGAAAAAAAAAAAAGAAAAAAAAGAAAAGGAAAGAGTTCAAATTTCATTGATCCTTTAACCGAAGATTCACATCTTGGGGGGTTCTTTATGCACGATGGCTCTTATGGGAAATTCCAGACAGGGATCTTGAGCTGTCTCAAACGATAAGAGCTTCACGATGAAGGATCAGTTGCCCTATTTTCATTTACCCTTTATTTTTAATCACACGACTGAAGAAACAAAAACATAAAAAAACTGGGGAACATTATTAAAGGCCAGACCCCAGCAGAAGGCTTGATTAACTGCAACCAAACAGCTGTTCAACAATTGTAGATTCAAATGTATATTATTCTAGCATATGATAAATGTTTGACCAAGCGATTCGTGGAATAATATTCACTATAAATCCATCATTATCCAGAAGGAACAAAGCCCAGACGTATGCATACCTGATCAATTTTGCTACCCTTCTCCTTCTCCTTCCCCTTCCTCATGCTGCAGCTCGACTCGTTAACTGATCCTTGGAGGTGCTCTCGAAGATCTTATCAGCATTTCCCACTTCAAACCCGTCTCGCCGATGGAACTCCTTAACCTGTGTAAGTTAACAAATCAAGTGATTGATAAGAAGTAAGAAGTAAGAAGAAGAGCCCATTAAATCAAAAGATAAGATCATGCACATATATATGCTTTCACAACTCAAAGCAGCGAAGATGAAGGATGATTTAACAGTCAACAGAAAATTTTGAAATTTAGGAAATTTCCTTGTTTTAGACTAAAAAGAAAAATTATAAATCTTATACATCAAAGAAAACACTAAACAGATTTTGTTTCACCTTCAATATAACCAATCAACATATAAATGATCGATAATACCAATTTATTCATTACACTTTTGGAATAAGTTTTATTTCATTTTCATCAAGGCTATGTTTGATTCTCTAAAAATTGGAACGAAAATAAATAAAGAGGAAAAGTAAAAGGACAAAGAAAAAGAAAAAAGAGAGTTAAAATTAGATAAATTATCTTTATTAGCTATATTAAACTCATTTAATTTATTTTATCTCATCCATATAAATATTAAATAATTTAAAATTGTATAAGTTTCCTTTGGATTTTAATTATATTTGAATTTTTTTTTTTTTTTTGAAAATTTTAATATGAGAACTAAACCCAGTACTTTACGAGAACCAAGCACAACCTAAAATAGCATCCATTTAGAAAGAAAGCTTTTACTTCATATTTGATGCATTTATATATTTAATCATTCAATCACATGCAATTTTAAGAGAGGGCTGAGATTTTCAGTTTTAGGATGAGGTTTGTGAGAGATGAGATAAAAAGGTTTTATGGGTCCTACTCAGGGTTTTTCTTACTCTCATATGACCTTTTTTTTTTTTTTTTAAAAGAAAAAATGATTTACAAATCCTTTTGACTAATTAAACATCCTGTGAGTATAATCGTCGATTAAGCCAATCTTCAGAAAAGAAGTCCTAAACAATCAATTTAGACAAACGGACAAGATAACAAAATATCAGAGATACAAACAACTATGATCATACATGTAAGGAAAGTTTATTAATCAGAAGAAGAAAATAATTTTATGACATTGTAGTGTCTAGAGAGATGCAGGTGAAATATTCATGTCTCGGCTTATAGAAAGGATGCATCTAGATTTTCAGACTATATACCATAGTCAAATATAAAATACAAAATATTTTTTTAGGTCATAGATTTGGAAGAAGCCCTTGCAGGATGTCCCTAAAGTTTAAAACAATTAAGAGTTAAGCATATAAATAAATATAAAGAGAAATAAAACATTAAACAAGTTTCGTTTGAAATATTTGCCTTTACTCTGAGAGAGGAAGGCTTGAGCTAAAAGAAACTACGAGCTTAGGTTGAATGTTTTTGGGATATATCACAATAAGAGGGTTGTGGGTAGAAAGAGAGAGCTTAGGAGTGAGAGAGGTTCGAGGTGTTTCTCTTAGATAGAAAAGTCCTCTATATATAGAGGAAAGAAACCAGGGATGGTAGGATAAGGATAAAGGATAAGGATAAGATTAAAGAATCTGATTCTTTGTGCTCATTAAATACAGATTGTGAATCAAAAATTCAAACTTTTTCTTTTATAGGATATAGATGAAAAATTGGATATGGTGAGTTTCGATAAGATTCTACGATATGGGTGATCGTATTTATCCCTATTTAAGAAGTACTTGAAAGATGATACAAAGAAAAAATAATACATCTTGTCTCTAAAAGAAAAATATCTGGTTGTTTTTGCTTTAATCTAAGTCGTCTCTTATACAGTTGGCTTATGTCAAATCTTGTCAAAAGGGTCTGTTGTCAGTCTTGCTTTAAGTGTTTCATTATAAGCAGCCTGCTTTTTCCCATGCTTTGTTGTTTTTCTCTGCCCTTAGCCGAATCTTGTCGAGAAGCATCTTTATTGGTGAAAAAGATTCACTGAACATCATCTTCTTTTCTTGGACTTCCCGACAGTCACGAGAACTCTGTTTCTGTACTTTTATGCATAAATCTTTTGGATCTGGCCACTGTTGTGTTAATTGGACTAAAAGGCATTTTGGGAGAACCTCACCCATAAACGGATTTGTTGTGTCTTTACCAGCTACTGTTTGAGCTGGACTAGGTTCATTACATTGGCCCAATGAACTAGGCTCCAACAATTCTTTAAACTGGCCGAAGGGACTAGGTTCTATCTTGATATCAGGATCAGTCTCGTATTGATTTAATTTGAGAAGAACTAAATGTATGTTATATTTTGAATTCCCATCTTTCCATTTGTGTTTTTAATTTTATGTCTATTTGTTTCTATCTTATCTTCATATAGTTCTTGTATTAAATAATCTTGTTCAGATCTATCATATTTTTTCCGTAGAATTTTTAATTCTTCTCTAAGTAAATGGTCTTGATTTTGGAGTAGAGGAAAAATGAGAGGAAAATCATGTGTTAAATCAAAAGTTTTGTTTGTCTGGCTACTGCAGGGTTCTACAAGATTTAAATAGGGTTTGCCATGATGATTTAAAAACTGTTTAACTAATGGGCTAACAAAATAATTATTTCCTAAATTTGTTTTACACTTGATCTAGGCACAGTTCAGATTATAAAGGACCTTTGAAAAAATGGTCTTGGATGATTTGAAATATAAGAAGGACTTAACCGTCATTTTAAAAATGCTTGTTTATGACCTTGGTGATAACACAAAAGCTGAAATTGATGTTACCATTTTTTTGTTACAATACCTTATTGTAAACAATTTAAGCAAATAATAAATATTTTCTATCTAAACTCTTATTAGTTTGGTTATTAAAAAATGCATTGGCCCAATAAGATGTTATACAAATCGTTTTTGTTATTCATCTAGTTCTAAATGAGGTAACAAATTGAAAGTTATGTCTTACAGGATGCCTTAAGAATTAACTCAGAAGGGAGTAAATACCTTTTTCTTGATCTTTATTTGGGAATAAGTTGGAATGATCTCGAGTTATAACATTCATGTGAGCATAAAAGAATTAATTTATTGGTTTGCTTAGTGAATCTGCTAGGCTATTATCTTTTTCTTTGATATGTTTAATTTCTATTTTTACACGTGTTAATTATCCTATCTATGAAATTATACTCGCTTTGAAAAAGTCTTTTTTAAATTTTAGTTTGTAAAACTTTCTTTATGTTTCCAGCGGTTTGTTCTAATCAAAATTTCTTTTTTGGGAATTATTAATATTCTAAAGCTATCTATAACATAGGTTATGGCTAATATTTATGCATCTATGCTGCTTATATTACCCTTTTCTTTGTATTTTCCACTGCTATATCTACAAAAAATTTTCTGTATTTTTGGCTGAATACTTATGGGGTTTTGCTAATAATCTTTGCTCATAAATCCCTAATTTGCATCCATCTGTCTCCAATTATTAAGTAATCATTCTTAATGATGATTCTAGTAAAATTGATAATTTTGTGGTAATTAACAGAGTTTTACTAACTGATATCTTTATTAGTTTAAAATATTTTTGTCCTTTACTTCTACTTTACTAAGCAGGCTGCAATTCTAGCATTTTTATAAATGTCGCATAGTTTAGCAAAAAATCACAGAATTTACGTAATTCTTTTGTGTCTTCTATTTTATCAGGAAAGGTTATAATTTTTTCTGAAATATGTGGTTGTAATAATATTTTACCGTTTCCTATTATTACCCCTAAAAGTTCTATAATCTGTTGAAATAGTTGCATTTTACTTTTACTAATTATAATACCATGTTCTTAGAACTTTTTTAATACTATTTGAAGGTGTTCTATATGTTTTTAACATTCTAAATTTAAAAAACAAGTATATCGCTATGTAAAGCCTTTCTGAAAAAAATTGTCAAGGTATCTTTATGTAGGTGAATCTTAACTTGCCAAAATCGATTTACAATCAAATTTGCTAATCTAGTACAATCTTTTATTTTGCACTTTTCTAATAAAATATTCTTTTGTTGGTATATCATATCCATCATCTTCTGTATTATCGTTTAACCTTTTGTAGTTAACTTTTTCCTCTTTTTTGTTCACTATGTTTGTTTACTAAGAAAGCTGCTGATCTATGAGGTGAATCTGATCTTCGTATTACATCTAGTTTTAATAAATCATTATTCTTTCATCTTATATCTTAGTTCTTCTATCTTAACAGTTTTTATTTTATAATCCGGGTTTTTTATTTTTAATATACATCGTACTTTATATTTTTCCAAATATTTTAAAACATTTTCTCCTATAATTTCTAGTTTTTCTAGCCTATCAATTAAACGTTGTATTTGTTCTTCTTTTATATTTATCATAAAGTAGTTTATACTATTAGTAACTTAGACCAAGTCGTATGTTAAATTTATATCTTTATATTCTACGTCTTCGAATTGTTCTTCACCTATCATGTTTCCTAAGCTGCATTGTCCTTATTTTTCACACTCACAATCTTTTTTTGCTAATAGTTTGGTTTTTAGAATATTCACATTTGTTTGCTCCCCAATTCCTCACGAACATAATTTAATTTCTTTTGTAGTTGACTTATGTGCAAATGTCTTGATGGGGTAAAATCTTTATTAAAGTTATTTGTCCATTGTCTTTTAATAGAAATGATAGTCCTAATATAACTTGGTGTCTAAAATTTAGAGGTTTTATCCAAGTTTCTTTTAATGGTAAGGAGGTATTCTGGGCTAGAGTAGCAATTTGTCATAAAATATATTTTGGTTGTATTACTTAAGTGGTTGGTATATCTATTAAGACTTTCGTCTACTTGTTGTGTTGTCATAGGCTTTTTTGCTAAAGTTATAAATTTTTTCAACATTATTTTCTCATCTATAATTACATGAGTACAACCTGTATCTAATAATGCATGTGTTTTTATTAAAAATTCTTCTATCCTTATCGTACAATCTATTTGAGGTGCTTTTATTTATCCTAATTTATTACAAGTTTCTATAGGATGAATTATTACATTATTATTTTCTTCATTCATAAATTCTTCAGGGATTTCTCCTAATTTTTTCTTTCCTATATGTTTTTCAAATTTTATAACTAAATCATTATATCTTTCCTTTATCACAATTATCTCTTATTCTATTCCATTAATTTTTTCATCTAAAGAGAGAGTATCTATATTTTCCTGTTGTTCATTCATTTCAATACTTAGACTAGTGTTGAAATATTCTTCTAAACATATTATACATCCTTCTAAATAACATTTCTAACATTTTGCTCTATGTAATCTATCTGGAAACCATTTACATTTAAAACATCTAATACTATCAAGTCCTCTATTCTTTTTCCATTTATGTTCACATGTCATATCCATGAATTATGTTCCTAAAAATTCTAGTTCTATTACTACTAAATCATTTAATAGATCTTCATTTTTACTATCTGAGTTTTCTTTTCCTTCTTTCATACTAACTATCTTTATTATATTGTTTTCGATTATCGGATATTTATTAGATCTATTTCTATAATTCTTTGTTTGTACATTAAAGAAACGCTCCATAGTATTGTATAGATTTTTAACACACAGGGCCAATTTATCTTAGATGATCACAGTTCTTAGCATCATAAGCATAAGTTTATTTTATATACTCTCTTTGGGTTATACTTTCTGTATTTTGTTATGATCTAAATAAGGTTTTCTTCTAGTGATCTCTTTAAAAATATCTTTTTATTATATTTTTATATGGTTTATATTTCTTTTCTGTTCGATTTTTTTCCATTCCATATGTTTGCGGTGTATATATATTTTTACAAAATCTATACCCGACTCTTCTTAAGTTGTCTTTGGGTTTGTATTTCGCTATATTTTCTTTTGAGTATTCTCATTATATGGTTTATCCTATGTCCTATACACCAAGGTTCCGGATTTTCTGTCATCTCATTTTGTTGGACCCCTTTTAATTCTTTCCATGAGGTTTTCATTTCTCTTCCTAAGGTTCCTAGAAGTTTTCTAAACAGTTTTTCTCATAATTCTTGATTAAATCCATTTCTTGAAATAGCGCTAAAATGGTAGAATGATTGGCATAATTCTTTTATATATCTCTAGTCTTTTTATCTGCATTTGTTCTAAATGTAATAATGCTTCTTGTTGGATGGTAATATGTCCTGAATTGGGAACTTCTCTTGTAATTAGACTACTAATTTAGTTTACAAAATTATATGGATTAGCTCCTAGATTGAGCATACTATTATAATTTTCCCTAAAATTTGTCTTATATGATTCCCATAATGCCCTAGTACTCTCTTAAAAAGGTTTCTAAATATTTGTACATAGTTTCAAGGTCTGTTTCTTGGAGAATATCTTTCCAAACTTCCGCTACTACTGGATATTTCCAAACGTCTATTACATTATTCAATAATTGAGGATTGTGAGCTGCTATATTTAGTATTTGTCCTGAGGCCTGTCCCTGGAACTTGTAAGGTTTTTCTATTGGGTAAGGTCTTCGTATAGGTCTAAAATCTATAGATTCGTCATATGATTGACTTAGTCTAGGTTTATCTTCATAATTTGCTTGTGGTCTAGATAAGTTTCCTCCTCTATTGTGTCTTTCTTTCATAGGTTGGCTTCTAGCAAATGGTGTAGGAGAAGTTGCGGTACTTACTCCATCTTCCATCATTTCTAAGTCATTATCTGATTCTATGGTTTCAATATCATCTTCTATTAATTCTATTACTACAATATTTCCTAAAATATCATAGATCAATCTTTCGTCTTCTTCTATATATTTTGTAAACTAATGTTTTATTTTTAATAAATCTTATACTCTGCCTTTATTACTATATGCCTTCATAGAGTATTCTTTTTATTGGATAATCTCTCCCTTCTAAGTCTAAATCCTTTTCTTTATATAAAATTCTTCTATATACCTTCATATATAATATTTTATAGTTTATGAAATCTGCTGGTTTTCAGTGTTAATAATACTAAAGGGATTTTTGATATATTTGTTCACATTCTTTTAGCGAAATCTTCTAGATCTCATTCTAATCCTGCTAAATTTTCTGTACTTAATGCCTCTGGTTTAATCATTCCTACTCCTTTAGTGGTTAAGAGTTTTACCACATCTTCTACTTTTATTTTTACTTTATTATCTGTATAATTTGTACATCTTCCAATAAATCCTATATTAATTACTAAATTACTACATTTTACTTGTTGTTCATATTCTTTTGTTTTAATTCCTATTTTAATATCTTGTTGTAAGTCTTTAAGACTCATCATAAAATCTGGCATATAATATACTATTCTATATTAATTTATTCACTTATCAATTTTAATGCTTATTATCAAGATGCTTTTCCATATATGTCCAATTATCATCATATATATGTACTAGTGTTTTTGTTCCTAAACCTTTCCTTCTTAATCCTTTAATCCCATATATGTCCAATTATCATCATATATATGTACTAGTGTTTTTGTTCCTAAACCTTTCCTTCTTAATCCTTTAATGGCTATAGTTATTAATCCTAAATGACAAAAGCTATAATCACTGTATTTGTCTACTATACTTTTTCCTAATAGTTCCAGTGTAATTGTATCATTTCCTAAACATTGGATTTCTTCTTCTCTGATACATTTTATAAATTTATTTCTTTTTTCAAATATTTTCTTTTTATATATTACTTCTGGTTCTAGTATTTTTAAACAATTAATTTTAAAGTTTTCATTTTCTATTTCTGGATCTATGATTTCAACTATTTATGTTCCATATTTATCAGCTTGTCTAAGTAATTGATCATTATTACTACTTGTTTCCCCTATTTCAGATATTGTTCTAGATACTCCCGAAAATGATCTTTTACTATTTATTACTTTTTTGTTTGTTTTTATTTGTTCCAAAAGTATAAGTTCTAGGTATTGTTATTGATTTCTTTGATTTTCCTATTTCTAAATTATTTATGCCTTTTATAATATCTTCTGTCTTGTGTGTTTGAACTACTAGGTTTATCGTAGATCCTACCAAGTTTCTGACTTATGTTTATTAATAATAATATTATTATATCATTTTGCTTTACTAAAGTTAAATCTGTTTTACTAATAGGGTTTTTTGAATTTAATAAATTTTTTTTTACCCTATCAAGACATTGCATGATAAGTCCACTACAAAAGAAATTAGAAATTATAAGTCCAGAGGGATTAGAAAAACAAATATAATATTCTAAAAACCAAACTATTAGCCAAAAAGATTGTGAGTGTGAAAAATAAGGACAATGCATCTTAAGAAACATGATATGGGAAGAAGAATTCGAAGACATAGAATATAAAGATATAAATTTAACAAACGACTTGGCCTAAGTTAGTAATAGTATAAACTACTTTATGATAAATATAAAAGAAGAACAAATACAAAGCTTAATTGATAGGCTAGAAAAACTAGAAATTATAGGAGAAAATGTTTTAAAATATTGGGAAAAGATAAAATCTGATGTATATTAAAATAAAAGCAGATTATAAAATAAAAGCGCTAAGATAGCAGCGAAAAGATAAAAAGATTATAAGACACACATTAATAATTTATTAAAAGCTAGATGTATCTGAAGATTAGATTCCTCATAAATCGCGGCCTTCTTAGTAAGCAAGCATAGTGAAAAAAGAGAGGAAAAGTGGGATGGTGATTAACTACAAAAGGTTAAGCAATATCTGAAGATGATGGATATAATGGCAACAAAAGAATATTTATTAGGAAAAATAAAATATTGTACTACATTTAGTAAATTTGATTGTAAATCAGGATTTTGGCAAGTTAAGATTCACCTACACGATATACCTTGGATAACTGTTTCTTGTCCAGAAGGGCATTTTGAATGGCTTGTAATGCCATTTGGTTAAAAAATGCACCATCAATATTCCAAATGAAGATGAATAATATCTTTAGAAATAATGATTCATTTGTAGCAGTTTACATAGATGATATACTTGTTTTTAGCAAGAATAAGAAAAAACATATAAGACACCTCCAAATAATATTAAAAAAGTTCGAAGAACATGGTATTATAATTAGTAAAAGTAAAATGCAACTATTTCAACAGATTATAGAATTTTTAGGGCTAATAATAGGAAACGGTAAAATATTATCACAACCACATATTTCAGAAAAAATTATAACATTTCCTAGAAGACACAAAATAATTACATAAATTTATAGGATTATTAAACTATGCTAGACCTTTTATAAAAAATTTAAGTAGAATTGCAAGCCCTCTGTTTAGTAAAGTAGGAAGTAAAGGACAAAATATTTTAACCAAGAAGATATCAAGCTAATAAAAACTCTCAAAGAATTAGTCACAAAACTACCACCACTAGAACTACCATTAATAAATGATTACTTAATAATTGAGACAGATGGATGCAGCTTAGGATGTGGAGTAGTATTATTAGCAAACCATTTTAGAATTAATAGGAAAGCAATTAAAAAATATTATTACAATATATATTTGAGAAAAAAATTCTAATAAAATAGAAGACACAAAAGATTTACATAAATTTCTAGGATTATTAAACTATGCTAGACCTTTTATAAAAAAAATTAAGTAGAATTGTAGACCCTCTGTTTAGTAAAGTAGGAAGTAAAAGACAAAAATATTGTAACCAAGAAGATACCAAGCTAATAAAACCTCTCAAAGAATTAGTCACAAAACTACCACCACTAGAACTACCATTAATAAATGATTACTTAATAATTGAGATAGATGGATGTA
Organism: Tetrastigma voinierianum; assembly: GCA_016808115.1. Classification (NCBI taxonomy): domain Eukaryota; kingdom Viridiplantae; phylum Streptophyta; class Magnoliopsida; order Vitales; family Vitaceae; genus Tetrastigma; species Tetrastigma voinierianum. The sequence goes on from JAEQBH010001385.1 coordinate 65,183, forward strand.
GCTTAGGATAAGGAGCAGTATTATTAGCAAAACCCCATAAGTATTCGGTAATCTGAAGATTTGTAGATATAGCGGTGAAAATCTGAGAAAAGGGTAATATAAGCAGCATAGATGCAGAAATATTAGCCATAACCTATGTTATAGATAGCTTTAGAATCTTAATAATTCCCAAAAAAGAAATTTTGATTAGAACAGACTATGAAGCGATAATAAAGTTTTACAAACTAAAAAATGAAAAAAGATTTTCTCAAAGGAGATGATTAAATTTCATAGAAAGGATAATTAACACGTGTAAAAATAGAAATATAACATATCAAAGGAAAAGATAATAGCTGAGATTATTTCATGATTTAATAAATTAATTTTATGTCACGGATGAGCAGATAGATAAGCGGGGATCATTCAACGACTACGGTAAAAGATCGAAAAGATATTTACATTTGGAAAAAATTCTCTTAAGGTATATCCACAGAAGTAAAATAGCTTTTCGATATATTTATCATTTAGAACTAGATGAAGAACAAAATGTATTATAGATAACCTTTAGTTAGTTTTAGAGCGGATTTTTAATAACCACACTAATAAGAGTTTAGATAGAAATATTTCATTACTTGCTTAAATTGTTTATCGAATATTTTAACAAAAGAATAATAGTAACGTCAATTTGACTTTTATGTTACTCTATAGAAATTAAGCAAAACATGCATTACAAAACATAGGAATAAGTCCCTCCTTATATTTCAAATCATCTATACCATTTTCAAAGTTTTTATAATCTAGCCGGACTTTGGAGCCAATGTAAAACAAATTTAGGAAATAATTATTTTGTTAGCCCATTAGTTAAACAATTTTTAAATCATCATGGCAAACCCTATTTAAATCCTATAGAACCTTGTAGTAGCCAGACAAGCAAAACTTTCGATTTAACACATGATTTTCCTCCATTTTTCCTCCACTCCAAAATCAAGACCATTTACCTAAAGAAGAATTAAAAATTCTAAGGAAAAAATATGATAGATCTGAACAAGATAATTTAGTTATGAAGAAATTATAGATAAGATAGAAAATGAAATAGACATAAAATTAAAAAACACGGCTTTTAAAGTTAGAAATTGAGAAATATAACATCTGAATAATTTTAGATTTAGAAAATCAGCGTGATCACAGATATGATATCAAGATAGAACCTAGTCCCTTCGGCCAGTTTAAAGAATTGTAGGAGCCTAGTTCATTAATGAACCTAGTCCAGCTCAAACAGTAGCTAGTAAAGACACAACAAATCCGTTTATGAGTGAGGTTTTCCCAAAAAGCCTTTTAGTCCAATTAACACAACAAGTGGCTGAGATCCTTAAAAAAGATTTATGCAAAGAAGCGAGTCGAGGCCCAAAGATCTATTGAAAGCCCAAGGAAAGAAGATAAGGATGTTTGAGTAACTTTTTTCACCAAGGAAAGATGCTTCTCGACAAGATTTGACAAGGGCAGGAGAAAAAACAACAAAGCATGGGAAAAAAGCAGAAGCCAGTTATATGGAAAACGACTTAAAGCAAGACTGACAACAGACCCTTTTGACAAGATTTAATGAAAAGGCAGCCCAGGTTAATATAGAGACGGCTTAGATTAAAGCAAAGGCAGTTGTATTATTTTAACTAAATCGTCTTTTGATAAAGATTCCCTTAGTAGGGACAAATCTGTAGTAGTGTGTTATGTCTTATCGAAAGGCATGTATCAAAATTTTCAACTGTCGTCTCCGTATAAAAGGGAAAAGTTTGAAGTTTTGATTGTGATGGGGCCCAGGCACACGGAATCAGATTATTTAATCTTATCCTTATCCTACCATCCTTGGTTTCTTTCTTTCCTCTATATATAGAGGACTTTTCTATCTAAGAGAGACACCTCAAACCTCTCTCTCTTGAGCTCTTTCTTTCTACCCACAACCCTCTTATTTCTCTTATTTTGATATATCCCAAAAGCTTTCAGCTTAAGGTTTTCAGAAGCTTTCAGCTCAAGCTTTCTTCCTTTCTGTATAAAGGTGTGTTATATCAAATGAAACTTGTTTAATGTTTTCTCTCTCCCTTATTTATTTATATGTTGCTTCTTGGTATTTTAAACTTTGGGAATCTGAAAAGGTTTCTTAGAAATCTTATGGCTTTAAAATATTGTATTTTATATTTGACTATGGTATATAAATTTGGAAAATCTAGATGCATCCGCTTTGGGAGAAAATTTGGGATTATGAATATTTCACGATTCTAGACACTACAACGCCATATCTCGTATTTTATTACAATTAATAAACTTTTCTAGAACTGTGTATGATAAATGCTTTCACGTATCTACGATATTTTGCTATCCTGTCAGTTTGTCTAAATTGACTGTTTAGGACTTCTTTCTAGCATTAAGGGAATGCATGATTATACTCACAGGATGTTTAGTTAATCAAAAGGATTTGTAAATCTTAAAAAAAAAAAAGGGCCATATGAGAGTAAGAAAAACCCTGAGTAGGACCCATAAAACTTTTTTATCTCATCCCTCACAAACCTCAGCCTAAAACTGAAAATCTCAGCCCTCTGAGTAGGACCCATAAAACTTTAAGGGAAGAGTAATATTTTGGAAACCTATCAACCTTTACAACCTTAGGACACTAAAGTAACATACAAACAAATACCAATGCATATCATCATGCATGGCTTTTGATATGTAAGAAGCATGATATCAATAATCTAATGAGTGTAGTAAGCATGCATAAGAATGATGTTTAGCAATCATAAGATAAATGAGCATCATGTAGCCAATCAGTTGGATCTATTTATTCAGGTGGCTACCAACAACATTGATCTTAGATATGCATCTTTTATTATTCTGTGCCAGAAATCAAATTCGTATAAAGCAAAAAATGACTTCCGTGTTAAAAAAGAAGGTTGTTAACTCATTGTCAGGTCGGTTTTTATATTGAGGCAGAAGAAGGCGTTCTGCAAATTCTATGTACGAACAGGGGACTGATTCAGTGACATTATCAGAAAATTGACTGAATCTGCCACGGTTGAACTTTGCAGCAGAAGACCATCAGGGCTCACTGATGATAAGGAAATGAAGATATAAATTGTCTACCCATGCTTGAAACAATAACCATTGGAAAGAAACACATTTGGTAGCATCTAAAACAGAAATTATCAGTAATTAACATAAATATGAAGTATTTCATACGAGAAATGGCAAAATGAAAATCCACACATGAAAATCTTCATAATTTCATAATATATTTGACCAAGATAGGGACTTGTGTCAGAAGATGCATTCGAAGCATTCCAATACTTAAGCTATTCCTCAAATTAACCATGGGCCTAACCAAATGGATTTGGTCTGTTAACACCTGGAGATCTCCACTCTTGTTTTCACCATTCATCTAACAATTCTGACCTATAGCACCAGTTTGCATTATTTAAATTGTAAGCTGGCTCTCCAAGTTACCAAGCTATTTTCTGAAATGAAGTAATGAATCTCTCTTCCTAGGAAAGCAGATCAAATGACATAAGGCAAACATCAGTCTCATTAGGAGATCAATTTCACTGTTCCATTAGCATGAACAAGAATTTATTTTGAAAGACCACCAATTAATTCATATAAATTCAATCGATGATTGGATATCAAATTCTAATCACATATCTCACTTAGTGGTTAGATATTCAGCATTTTCTAGCTTTCCAGTGATATCATTTATATATATATATATATATATATATATATGCCTGAGTAGTAACAATAATGGAAAACGCATGAAAACTCAATCCAACCTAAGACATATTTGTATGAACATGTAATCTGTATGAAAACATTTACAAGCTCCTCAGTTCCATTTGACCAAGTACGTATGTTCCTGTTGAATCTTATATAGGATTCTGGAGAGCAAATTTAGGAATTAAAAGAAGAGGTCAAAATTTAGTAACTAACCCTTTAGAACCCCCCCTTCAGAATTCAACTTGAAGCCATTCTCCTCGATGAACTGATTAAGCATTTTCATACTTCTCAAGTGAGATTTGAGCCGATGAGTGGAAATAGTAACATGATTGACGGCATACCCATTAACCAGGGTCCAGGCAGCATATACACTTTCCCTGGGTATTTATAAACTAGATAGTAAGATCTTGGAATGGAGGTCCCACATAAATCAACAAGAATAACCAAGTTGAGTACTATTAAATTAAAATAGGATAAACCAATTAACATAACAATGAGATAACTGAAGATACAGATTTGATTTAGATTATGATAGAAACCTTTTCCATGTGTAAAATAAAGGAAGTTATATGACAGGAGGTTAAACATGTGGACGAACATCTTCTGGAAAAGGGTAGAGTCTTCTCGCACAACCGTTTACAACATTCTTTTGGTACTCACGTGGTTGTAGAACTTTGTGTACATCCAATTGAATTAACTCATGATTGAAGGTCTTTTTTTCCAGCCAAAAAGAAAAAGAATACCTTGCCAATTGTTGAAATTCAGAATACAAGGGCTTTTCCCATGTTAAAAATCCCAGGGCACTTGCAAGAGCTGCGTTTTTGTTTCCACTACCAGATATTTCGGTGTATTTTCTAATTATTTCCTATAAATAAAAGAAAAAAATTTCAAGCACAAAGTATTCACCAGAAAAAAAAAAAACAATTATCACCAAAGTAATCGAAAAAAGGTAGAAGACAAAGCACAGGCTGGTAAAGGGTGGGGGCAGGGTTATGGGAATTTCCAGGTTCAAGTCTCCATGTGGACCAAAAATGAAAAAAAAATTACCTATCAGAATAAAATATGACAAAGCATAGGCTAGATGAAAATTTAAATGTGACGGCCAAATAGGTATTTCTTTGCTTATAATTAATTATGATAAGTACACAATTTTGTCCCCACGGACTTGAACCTAGTTCCCTCTCCTCCCTATGCCACGGCTAGCTCTTAACCACTGAGCTAGGCCTCATTGCCAGGTCTTTCTTTGCTTATATTTTCACAAGATAGACCATAAATACAGCTAACAACCATTTGTAAGCATAAGAGAGAATGGGAGTTTCTCTTTGAATGGATCAATTTCTTTAAGGAAAAAAAAAACTAAAAATAACTTACAGCTGGAAGAAAAAAAATGTAAAGCCTACATTTGGCTAGGGGAAACAATGGTCATAAATATTCTCATAACCATTACCACAGATAGTTGTAAGTTATACCACCCTCCCAATCCCAATCGGTAGGTGAATACCACTGAGATATAATAAAATGAAAAGAAAGTATTCAAATAGAGAAGAACGACTTCAGCTTCCTTTATTAAATCGCTACCCACTGAGTTATCTTTCAACATTAGGATCAATCAGCTTCACTCACGAACATGACTAAGCAAGAAATCAATTTCTATGAGTGAGACCGAGAGAGATATATGACTGGTCATGACACTGAAATAGACAACAAAATAGATGAATTTCTTTCAGCACAACCAGCCTCACAAAATTCATGAAGAGGAGAAGAAAAATTAAAAGCACAGTACGCATTAGGATCATTAAACTCAAAACGGAGGCACAAAACTGCAGCCTATCAACTAACCATAATTAATTCCAAGGACACACCTGAGCTTGCGGACTCATCTGATCTACAAGAAGCTCAGAGATGAATATTCGTGGCAGAGGCCCATAAACACCACTGCCAGTGTCTGTATGGGGAATTCTGGGAGGAGAGAACCATAAGGCCCTCAATTTTTTTGCAGGAAATCTCAACTCCTCCCGGGGTTCATAACCAAAATCCACGAAAATTTTGGCCATAGAGTCGATCCCATAACCATTTACCTGTTAAATTTTCCAATAATAATAATAATAATGATGATGATGATGATGATGATAAATAAAAATAAAAATAAAAACTTTGTAGCACAATACAAGCGTTAATCAAGATTACAATTATGAATCACAGCAATGGAAAAACTAGAAAGAAAGGCAAAGCATACCCCAAATGTCCTAAATGCGAGATGATCATAGCAAATTCTGTCACTGTCAACTGATCGAACAAGCTCCAAAACGGATTTTGCAGTAGGGTTCCTATTTAAATAAACTGTTTCCATACGAGCTAACACATTCCTAAAAAACGATTCAGCTCCCTGCAACACAGATGGCAAATGACGATTAAAATTCTTAGCACCGATAGAAACAAACTACAGATTAATGGAATAGTAACACTTAAGCATTCCGAAAAAACAGAGAATTTTATTGAATTTGTTATGTTGCTACAACAGCAATGTCCGGCATAATTGTGTAGCCTCAGGAACTTGCTTGGGTTTCATGGAATTAGAATCGAAAAAGAATCATAGTCGGATGTATAATGGAGATTGAATTGATGGAACGGATTTACAGTAGTCTGGAGAATGATCAGCAATTACCCCTTCCCTGTAGAAACCCAACAATAAATTCCTAAATAAAAAGAGAACTTTAAATTGAAACCCTGGAGAGATTTCGGAACCTGAAAAGGAGGAACGGCTGTCTCAGACTCCATGTGAGATCGAGAAGCTCTGCAGAGACTTCGATTTAGGAGGAAAACCGAACTTCCGGGAGAGGACAGACGAGGAGAAACGGTGGAAAGAGGGGCGGAGGAAGCGGTGAAAGAGCGGAGGGAGAAGAAAGTTGAGGAGCGAGCGGTGGTTCTGACGGTGGAGTAGATGGGAGAGATGGAGAACAACATTGTCAGAGTCCATTTCCTTTTCGAGAACCCTGTCACGATCGACAGAGAATTGCTTTGTCCTACATAATTACATTTACCTTGGGAATATCGGCTACACGTCCTATATTTATCCTATATTTTCAGAATGGGAATATATATATATTAAATTAAATCCAAGTATATGTTTGTTTTTTTTTTTTTTTTTTTGAAAAAGGCAAATTATTCATGAATTATCTTTATTAAATGAGGTTTCTTCTAAAAATAAAAAATAAAAAACTTTATTAAATGAGGCACAACGTTTAAAAAACAATAATTAAGGATGAAGATGCAATAAAAATAATTTTCTATTAACCACTTAGCATGTTTAATTCTTATAACTATATTTAGATTATTTTTAATCAGGTGGATGTTCTCTAGTCTGGTCTCTCTTTTACTATCTTTCTATCATTTTCACCTTTAATAAAATAATTTTTTTACATATATATATATATATATATATATATATATATATATATATATATATAGATTTTTAATTTGCATTTTTTCGTGATTTTATCATCGACTTATTGATACATGTGATTTTGTTGTCAACTTGTTAAGACTGATTATATCGTCTTGGTATTATAGTTGGTTTTTTTTATATTTTGCTACATTGCTTACTGGTATTGCATGCTATCAAGAATATATTCACTGTGAGCATTAATAAATAACCAAATCGCTTTATCGCCAATATTGCCATAAATCTATAAATACACGTATTCTAACTAATATGCGATTATTAAAACGTGGTAGTTTAATCAGATTCATTATGTTATTAACTTGATTATTGCGTCATCCTCTAAAGTTTTTAGCGAATTTGATTACGTGTTTCTAACGAATGCATTCCTAATTTGAATAAAAAAACTATGAATGTTCGGGCTAACTTGTACACACCTCAACTAATCCCATGAGACTCTATAATTAACAATTGAGTATGGGTAAAACCTTCAATGACTTTAAAGCTACTCAAATTGATGACTATCACATAAACCCAAGGAATTAGAATATCATTTATTGACTGAACATAATAGAATGTAATGCAATGTGTACATTTTATGCATATATTAAGATACCATTTTCACTTAGATATGATTTTCTCAAATATCATATCCAATTAAAATATGTTATGTAAGAACTTTATATGGAAAATAACCAGAATCATTCATGTCAAATAATTGAGAGTTTCATACTAGATTGTGGAAGCATACCTTGATTCATAATCATGAATGGTTTTGGGTTATTGTCTTTCAATTCAAACGTATCCCCTTATATGTTTCTCTTGATGATAAAATGTTAATGAGAATAGGGAAGCAATTTTTTAAAGAATTTATGAAAATGACGATACGGTGAATTGAACACCATAACCCTGAAAATATTTTGTAGAAAATATTTCTATAGTCACATCTATTCGTAGTTTCTAATATTGTCCATCATAATACTGGAAATTACAAAATGGGTCTCCACACATAATAATAATTCATACAATATATTAATACCCATAAGCCTTACAACCTTATTTTAATTAGATCACTTTAATTAGGCTTTACCTTGTGATAGCTTTATATAACATATGTAATCACATATGTAGGCCCAAATGAAAATTATTTTCCAACAATCTCCCACTTGGGCCACATATGTATTCTTACTAGTATGTTGATCTTAGTGAGCTCAAACTTTTGCTATCACATGTATATGGGTATTCCTTAACAATTTCGTCCATTGATCATATCAACATAGAACCAAAGCAATCTTTGTCACAAATATAACGTGACTAGATCTATCAATGATCATTTACATTGATATAACCAAATGACATAAATCAAGTATGGAGGTGTAGCATGGAAATTACATGTAATGTGACCTAAACATGTCTATTTCCAACTAGTCCAATATTCCTTATACCTTTATGAGATCAAAACTATACCAAAATCAGAGTAAGAATAAACCGATTTTTATTTGCAAACTATACAACACACAATGTTTATATGAAAAGAAGATTCCAAAACACAAACCCATTAAAACGATATCACTAAATATCCAATGACTCCATATGAGTGGTGTGCTCATGAAAGACCTTGGGTGAAAGTCTTTTAGTAAGCAAATCCACAATCATGGAGTTTATATCAATGTGCTCTATAAACATTTGACCACTTTGATTCTTTTGTTAACAATAAGGAACTTAATCTCTATATGCTTTGCTTTTGAAGAGCTCCTATTGTTGTTAGAATACATAATTGTCGACGATTTATTGTCATAAAATAACTTTAATGATCTTTCAATACCTTCACAACTCGCAGCCTAGTGACAAAATTTTACAACCATATTCCATGGATGAATGTCTCATAACATGCTATAAATTATGCTGCCACAATTGAAGAAGCTATGAGTGTCTACTAAACACTCCTCCAAGAGATTGTTCTTCTAGCTAACATATAAATATAGCCAGAAGTGGGTATCTTACTGTCTTGACCTCCAACAAAGTCCAAGTCTAAATAACCAATGATCTCAAGTTGGTCTAATCTTTTATATGTGAGCATGTAATCTTTTGTTCTCTGTAAATACCGCATTACTCATTTGGCTGCATTCCAATGATCCAATACAAGGTTACTCAAATATCTGCCCAACATTCCAACATTGTATGCTAAATTTGAATAGGAGTAAACTTGGGCATACGTTAAACTCCCAATTTTTGATGCATAAGGAACCTTTTGCATTTAATTCCTTAACTTTGTACCTCATTGAAATCAAGCTTGCCAGAAATGTGCTTGTTTCAACCTTATCATTTTTTTTTTGCAAAGCATTTCTCAATAGCTTCAAGGAAACCTTTGGCATTAGTAACCTTATCAGGCATAGTGTCCCTAAAATCTTCTGGAATGCCCCTCTTGATGATCATAAGATGCATGCAGTTTGAGCGGTCCCACCTTTTCAAGTTCCTTTTTATCCTCAATGGAACTTGCATCCGTAAGTGAGATGTGTCACCCTGATTGCAAGGTCTAAATCAAGGCAACCAAGAACAATCAATACACTCTCTTTCCAATCCTTGTAACTTGTTTCATTTAGCATTGGAATGAAATTTACATTAGCGGATATTGAACTACTAGAAGTAGTAGCTGAATAGAGAACAAAATACTAAACAACCACTACAAGAAAAACAGGATATAGCAACATACTTTTAGTAGGGGTCATAAAGATTTGTAACTAAAAATATTTTTGAAAAAAAAATAAAAAATTACCCTTGCTTAACTAGGTGTATATAGGATGATTCAACGGTAGGCCGATTTGAATCTTTATACGTAGGGTAGTATTATTTTAGAAACCTAAGATCTTTTTATTTCTTTAATTTTTAAATATATTTTAAAAGTAATAGTTAATAGTTTACTTTTTTAATTATACATTTTTTATAAATTCTAAAAATTAAATAAGACTAACTGTAACAATTAAAATATTCTATAAAAAATATGATATCAAGTATTTATTTATTTTAGAATAAAAACTTATATCAAAATACTTTTAAAATAAAATTATAGGAGCAATAAAGAAGTAAACCGGTTTTATGTTTATTGTATCCATTCGACGAAAGGGAAGCATCTTCAATTTTACTTCAAAATCAACTAGACCTTACCATGCATAGAGACTCCTATATTTGCATAAAACATAAAACCGCTACTATAAAGTGGTACAATGGACACATTAGTCTTAAGGCCATAGAGCTTATATTGTTATACATTAGCTGCTTTGTTCTGTCCCCCCTCTCCCAATCTCACTTTTGCTCGTACACCCTCCCCCCCTCGCTCTACCCTAACTATTCTGGTTTCGCTCTCTTTCCGACATGCTCTCTGCCCTAACTTTCTAGTTATGCTCTCTCGCATCATTTGAGATGATTTTTTTTTTCCTTACAAGTCTTTAAAAGTTTCACGGAAGCCCTAATTTTTCTGTTTCTTTCTCTCTATTCTCTTTGAATCGGTAAACCTTAACTTCTCTTCGTTTTCGACAATTCAAAAGTCGCGAATCGTACTATATAGAATGTCGAAGAAGCCTGGTGATTGATGATGATCGTAACTTGTGAGCTTTCTCAAATTCCTACGGTTTGGTTTTCTTTCCATCGCGCAGGTTGCCGAAAATTATAGAATTATGAGACAATGTTTTTTTAATAGAAACATTGATTTGAGTTTCTTGTGACTCTAATCCCCAAAATTTCTTGGTCAGCACGGCAGGATTCTCGTATGTTTTAGGATAAGATCCACTGTGAAATTTCTCAAAGAATTAGTTGACACGACCACGACCTTATAGAAAACCAGTTTCTTGGTACAAATTTTGTTTTTCCCGATACTTCGATTTCACGCCTCTTGACTAGTGCGGGTTTCCAATAGCCAACTCTCTGCTTTTCCTATTGAATTGACTGCCATTTGAATACTTATACTTAATGTGATTGAAAAAGAACCAATCTCTAAGAAAACATAACTATGCACATAAATATTCGGGTTGTCAATCAGTTCGCTTGCCTATTTCTTTGTTCTATATTTTTTTGTAGTTACATTTGTACTTCTTTGCACCCAATGCTATACAGAGTTAATGCTTTAGAGCAATTCTAATGCCTACTTTATCATCTTTCTAATTTTTGTTGTGGTTTGCTTTGATGTTGTTTTTAAAGAAAATTAGTTTATTTTGTATGTTTATAGTTTTCTTTTCCTCGAATTATTTCAGATTGTCTGGGTTTTATATCTCATTCATGATTTACCTATATAACGTTTGTATTATTATGTATTTGGCTTGGCCTTAGGTTTCATCTTGCATGTTACTCTTATATTTCTGTTTAGCGTTAGGATCTCCCTTGGTTGTATTGTGGATAATTTAGGTAAGTGTGTTAATTGCTCTTAATAGTTCCCTTGTGATATCGATCTTAAGGTCATGGAATGCCAATGTTTTCTGTTGTGATGCTTAAGCGTTGGGTTCGTTGTTTGGAAATATTTTATTTTTCAATTTCCGTAACCGTTTGTTGAAATGTTTAAATGAATGCGTTGGGTTCTACTACCTTGTTTGCTTTCCGGTTTTTCTATTCTCTCGTTTTTGATTATTTGGATGAGGAATACCGAAGGAGCATGAGGGCATATTATGCACTCTTTTCCCTTTCTTGACTTCTTTGGAAGATTTTTTCGACCGGGTTTTTCAAAATGCTATTTTTACTCACAAATGATTTTCGGCTTCTCATACTGATTGCAATCACTCTGCCACTTTGTTGATTTTGGTTTCATAAGGAGTGAATCAAATTAAGAGCTTAAAAGTCATCAATTCAGTGGAGACTAATATTGTGAGTATCCTAAGAACTAATTTTTATGTTGTCATGATATCAATCATTTCCTTTGGGTGTTGCATCAGTCTTCTAATAAGATTCATGGTTTGAAAATTTTCTTTATTTTAATTCGGAAAAGCCTCGTTGTGATGAACTGAATAGCCTTATGGTGTTTAACAAATATCATAATTTTATTTTTCACGGTTCCGCATATTGTTGTTAGGTAAAGTATTGGGTGTTAAAGGATGATGCCTTTCCTCCATTATGGAATAATTTGGTGCTTTTCAACTTGTAATTGCTTTAAACACTGTAGTTAAATCTTATGTCCTGTCATGCACCATTCCAGAAATAATTGTTATTATTATTATTATTATTATTATCATTATATAACTCATACCATGAAAATATACAGAAGGGTGGAAGTGGGGTTAGTTAAATGTGCCAAGAAAAAAAACCTCCAAAATCAATAAAGGGATACGTAGGTTTTATGTGACAGGCAAGTTCAAATGAGTAAAAGTGAAAATTCCTGCAGAAACTCAGGTGACAGACAATGAGTTATAAGACTTCTAAAAGTTTTCTTTAAGAAACTTAATTAACTCTCTTAGATCTTCTGTTTTTCCTCTAAACTTTTCACCTAGAAACAACTAATAGAAAATACATAAATTATTCCTGAAACCCATGTTGTATGTGGGTTTATGCGACTAAAGGAGGAGGATTTACCCTCACATGAAGACAACGTGAGAATCTCAAAGAAAGCTCATCATTAAAAGTCCTGGAAATGCTGCACATGGGAGACATAATCAATAGATCCACTTTTTGCTCCTACATATCACTGACCATAATCAGGTAGAATTAGCATCTTCTTTACCCATATGGAAAATTTTCATTACCCTGCAAGGAAAATAAAAAAAGGACACTGTTAAAATTTAAAAAAAGAAAAAAGAAAAAAGAAAAAGTTAGGTATACCTGCAAACCCACCATGAATCATAGGTTCAAGAATCAAAACAGCATTTTTATTTTTTGATCTCTTTCACTGGCAATATTGCTTTGAATTGGACATGTCATGTAACCTTGTGCTCCACTTGATTTATATTAATAAGTCTGTTAGGGAAGGGAAGTGACCTAATCAAGGACTGTGTCTAAGCACCAAGAAAATACAGAGAGCTAAACCTTGTGAAGATGGGTTCCACCACAAGACCAATAATGCAATGCCCATCATTGTAATAGTTTTTGATAGAAAAACCCTTAATTTATAGATTCAGATTAGGGGGGGTCCTAAAGGTTAGTGAGATGGAAAAAATGGCTCCTTCATCAACGTCTTAAATTGTGGGTGCACTTTGTCTTTTTGCTTTGAATCTGTTTATCTTTAATTTGTGGAGGGTTAGATTTTTCAAAACCTTTTTTAATCAAATCACCCTTATTCAAATGCACCGTCAGTGTCACATCAGAATCTCACCTGAGATTTTGGACCCTTGGGTTACTTAATCTGTGACACATACTTGACAGGTTTTAAATACCAGTCAACTGCAAAAAAACAGACACAAAAAACCAGAGTCCCCCACCATATTTTTTTCCAACCCCAAAAACATCAGTTTCTAAAAGTACCCACAAATGGCCTATCCTAATCCCCTAATATGAATAACAAAAGGAATATGATTATTAAGACTATGAAAATGTGACAGAGATTCCAAAACATTGATGAAAAGGTGTATATATATATATAATATACTTGAAAAAAACTTCACAGGAATAAGATTTTTTTAATCTTTCTTTTCAAGTAAGGGGTATAGAAAGAAGATATAACATCCAAATGGTAGCCCAAAGCATACAGAAAGCGTGGTAAGGCAATTACAGAGCTAGAGTGATCACTCATGTTCATTATGGTACCGCTTACTCAAAAATGGATGTTTGTTCGAAGAGACTCACCATGTTGCCACCATGGATTACAGATTTTAATATGCGCAGCAAAAAGAGCTTCTAAACATGGCTAAACATGTATCCCTTAACAACTCCTCTCTCTCTCTCTCTCTCTCTCTCTCTCTCTCTCTCTCTCTCTCTCTCTCTATATATATATATATATATATATATATATATGGGTTTTTTCATTTTATGATTGGCAGTACAAACCTCTTTGGTATGACTGTGCATGCATGAAAACTTAGACTTCCCGTTCAAGTATCCTTGTGAGATAAATATCTTCTTATCACATACTAAAGACATTTAAGTTATATAGTATGCGACTAAGATTTATTTGTCTACAAATGATGCTGGGTATCGAATGGACAATATGAGGCTTTCTTAATATCTATAAAGTTACTCTCTTATGTTCAATTCATTTGTAAGTGATTTCAGAAGTCGTTCATTTGTTCTCTGGGTACATATTTGGACAAGGTCAAACAATATGCCTTGCCCTTTTCGTGTACTTGGAGAACTAAGGGGAAATGCTGTCGAAATTTTTACTAAATGAAATGAAGCATATTAGAGTCTAACTTATAGAGATTGTGTATTTCTATGGGATAGGAACCACCACCTAAATTAAGAAGTTAGAGATGTTAGAATGCATACAACATACATTATAATTGACATGGTCAAATTCATGAAGTTGAAGGAAATTAAAGCGAAAATGCGATAAACAAGTTATGGATGCAAAGTCGGTGAGGCCAAGAATACGATAATGGGGTTTTAGAGTTCTTGGACTTTGCTTTGTTAATGCTCACGGAAGTGACAAGCTACCATGTCCCTTATGTTTATTGCAACAAGTTGTCTATCTGAGAATAGATATGTTATGCATAATCATTTGCAAAACCATGGGATAGTTAGAAACTATGTCCGTTGGGTGATGCATAGTGAATATAAAGTTTAATGAATTAATATATGATGATGAGTTTGAAGATTCACCTCATGATGACATGCATGGATTGCTACATGATGCATTTCAAATGCGAAAACTAATGTGTGTATATTTTTTTTTTTTTGGAATTGTGTATGAGGTGGGTGGTGTGTTGGGTGTTTAGAGGAAAATGAAATTTCGCTTGTGAGGCGGCCTTGAAGAACCAAATGATGAAGCTTGATGAAATTTTCTGACTTTTTTGAAGGATGTGGAGAAGGAATTATATCCTAGTTGTACTAGATTCACAAAGTTAGCTTTTGTGATAAGGTTAATTCACATTAAGTGTCTCAATGGATGGAGTAATAAGTCATTCACGATGTTATTAGAACTTTTGAAGGGAGGTACTTCTGGTCTTGATAATTTTCCAGGAAATTTCTATGAAGCAAAAAAAATACTCCATGATCTTGGGCTTGATTATAGAAAGATAGATGCATGCCCACAAAATTGCATCTTGTTTACCAAAGAGAATGCAAATGCTGATAAATGTACCATTTGTGGTGCCTCTAGATGGAAGAATATTGAGTTTAACAAAGGCTAGTTCGAGACATGTTTCAAGGAAGAAAATTCTTGCTAAGGTTTTGACACTTGCTCCTCTAATACGGAAGGCTTGAGGTTGTTTATGTCATCAAGCGACCTTCCTACATGAGTGGCATGCCGCAAAGTCCCTGCTTCACTAATGAAGAGCGATGAGACATCAGGTTAATTCTTTTATCTTGGAAAAGATTTGATTCTTTAAATCCTACATTTGCATTGGAGCATCCACAATGTTGGTTGCAAGGGTTATCTTATGATGGTTTCAATCCATTTAGCAATGATGTCTGTCGCCCATGTGCTTATGACGATTGTTTCTCATCCGTACAACTTACCACCATGTACATTTTGACATGGGGAGGAAGAGGGGTGATACGAGCATGGACAAGAGGAGTGCCGAGAAGGCGGTGCCCCGTGTCGAGATAAGAAGTAATGAAGTAATGCCCACTTTATTTTCATCCACAATATCACGAAGGAAGGTTATATATCAGTGTATGTACGGTAAGAACCCCATATCTTTGGAAGCCTTAGTAGAGCATCTACGTAGCCAATTTGAGGCATAAAGTAAAGACCAATGTTGCATTTGACAGTGTATTGGGGCATTCCATTCCATGATCTGTTTTATTTCATACCTTTTGGGTCTCTGATAAGACATTCCATTCCATGATCTGTTTTATTTCATACCTTTTAGGTCTCTGATAAGATCAAACACAAAGAATGTGTTGCAGCTACCAAAGAGGAAGATTGGGTTCAACATACTCTACGATTTGGGTTTTTGTTTGATTCAGTTTTGTTACTAGTTTAATTTGCGATCTTGCATTGCTTACTCTACATTAGTTTCCTGCGCATTAATTTACTGCATTAGTTTAATTTGCGAAATTGATGGATATTACAGTTGTTAGGAAACTTTGATTTGTCTATGAATATAGTTTTTGTCTATGATTTGTCAACAGATTTTCTCATGCATTTCCCTTTTAGAATTTCCCAATGTTTTCCTTTTTCTGTAGGCCGAATGGATCTAAATGTTTTAAAAATATTATGCTCATTTAATCCCTATGGCCGCGGTCAGAACCAAGCTGCAGCTACAACACCTCCTATGGCCGCGGCCAGAACAAAACCCCGACTATAACACCTTAGAACATCCCTATGGCCGCGGTCAGAACAAAACCACGGCTATAGAACCACCTATGGTCGCGGCCAGAACAAAACCCCGACTATAACTTTATAGGCCAGATTAGATTTTCCCGCACCTAAAACATTTGTCCACGATACCTATGGTCACGCCTTGCCGCGGTCCACTTTGTTTGCAGCTATATGCTATAGCTGCATTATTTACCACCTTTAGCTGGGGTCAATGACCGCGGCCATAGACTCCACTTCTTGTAGTGAACATATTCACATAAGATCCCATATAAAACAATAAATAAATTCAAATAATGGTTAGTTCCATCACAAGATGCCTAACACAACATTAATATTTAGTTTTTGGACATAAATATTAATTTGTAAGTGGTAGTACCCTTGGTGTAGTAATCAAATATTGATAATAAGTCATGTCAAATAATAAATCAATCTTTGGACTAATTTTATTATTCACATGAAAAATCAAATAATTGTCACATATTTACTACCACAAGTGTATATGTAATTCGGACAAAAATATTAACCTTCCTTTGGGCCAATTAAACATTTTGCATAAATTATAAACACACAACCATCTTAATAAACCAAATTAATTAACATTCACAAAAGAAATTACTTTGGTAACTTGTTGTTTCAATTAATTAATTTGATAATATTAATAATCCCAAAACCATAACTTGAATTTTAAGTTGCATAAAAATAACCTTAATCATAATAAGCAAGGATGAACAATAATAAATAATAATAAACAAGTGACCCATGTAGTTATACTTAAGCCTCATCCTTGCAAACATTCTAAAGAGAACGTGAATTCTGAGACTTGCATGATTCATACATGCAACTTCACATTTCCCCTATCATCCTGAATAGATTTCACTTTATATATATATATATATATATATATATATATATATATATATATATGTTTAAAGTCATGCAAGAAAAGTTATGCATCCAACTTTCAACAGCAAGAATCCTTACATTATCTCAACAATATTCTAATAATAAAAGAACTGATAACAATATTCTATATATATAATATATATATGTGTGTGTTTTTAAAGTCATGCAAGAAAAGTCATGCATCCAATTTTCAACAGCAAGAATCCTTACATTATCTCAACAATATTCTAATAATAAAAGAACTGATAATAATATTCTAAAATAAAAACTACATGACCGCTATCTTTAATATCCCAAAAAAACTGCATGGCCATTATCTTTAATATTCCAAAAAAACTGCATGACGTCATATGACATACAGTCCAATCTTGACGGCTTTAAAGGTAGAGAGCAATGGGGCAAGTTCATGATTTATCATTAAGTGCTCATCATTCATCAAGCATCATGGGGATATATGACCAGAATGAGTGTGATCCTTCATTGGATGATTAGGACTAAACCTCCTTCCATTCTGAATTTAATTTATACCAAATAAGACTCTTGGTATTGCCTTGAAACATGCCAAGTATGATTATAAAAATTGGCTTCACTTAAATATAAAGAACATGGCAGGAGAACCCATTATGATTTGCTTCTTCAGCACGAACCAATAAACAACCAATTGGAAAATGATTATTGCTTGTTCTTTGAGACGCTAAGCACTTTGTGATATTTTAAAAATAGCATCGGCATTTTAAATATCTTATTAAAATAAAAAAAAATTGGGAGCCATGTCAAACACCCTGTTTCAGGACTTGATGCAGTGAAGGATTATGAAAATTTAATCTCACAAAAAAAATAAAAAAAAACATATGTCATTTATCATCTGGTTGCTATCAAAATAGCAAATAAAATAAAATTTACAACAAAAGAGGCCACTGTTCAGGCCATTGATGAAAAAATAATCATCAAAAGAATGCACACCAACATGTATTAGAAAACATGATGGGTATGCACTATCACTGTTGGGAACTGATACACCACATTCTGTTGCCAGTTGCTAACACAACCCAACCCAACCCTTTTATATTTCTTTTTTTTTAAAGGCTTTACAGGGCTCGACAGTATCGGCACAAAAAATTCTTGCAAACAATTTTACATCTTATGAAGACAGTAAATCCACATGCGACCAAAACCAAAAACTTTATCATAAACAATTCCAAAAATTAAAACTTAAAGAAAATATCCTTTAAAACCCAATAATTTTACATTAAAGTGCTTTGATACCACTTGAAAGAACTTTATATGGCAAATAACCACGATCATTTATGTCATATCATTAAGAGTTTCATACTAAATTGTTGAAACATGCCTTGATTCATAATTATGAATGAATTTGGGTTATCGTCTTCCAATTAAAACGTATTCCCTTATATGTTTCACGATAAAATATCAACGAGAACATGGAAGTAATTTCTAAAAGAATTTCTGAAAAATGACAATTAGGTCATAATCCTAAAAAGAATTTGTAGAAAAAGTTTCTATAGTCACATATGTTCATAGTTTCTAATATTATCCTTCATAATACCGGAAATTACAAAATGGATCCCCACACATATAATAATAATCCATACAATATATTAATACTCATAGCCTTACAACCTTATTTTAATTAGATCACTTTAATTAGGTTTTACCTTATGATAGCTTTATATAACAATATGTAATCACATATATAGGCCCAAATGAAAATTATTTTCCAACATGTTATGCTTGTATTTAGCTTATAAAATGGGTTGAGAAAAACTATATTTTAATCTTTTATAGTTTTCTCTTTTTTTTTAAGAAGAAGAAATCTTTTATAGTTGTTTATAATAAAAATTATATTACGTTATTTGACTATAACAGACATAAAAGGATATCCTGTAAATTTATTATTATTCGGAAAATATTTTTAAAAAGTTAGATAACAGAATTCATATTTTTTCCCTATATATGGTAGTGATATGATTACTCCATCTTATCCTCTTCCATTAAAAGGGAAAATATGTAAAAAAAAAAAAACTCATGTTTTACCTTATATCTTATTTACATCTTAAACTTCATTTTTATTAGGTCTATGTACTTTACTTTGGTAGCTTAAATTAGTTTTTGTCATTAGTACGTTGTTATCGAATAGCCCCATCCCGTTAATTTAAATTGTTTCTCATACATGCCCCATTTAGTTAATATTATTATTTTAATTCTAATTTTTTTTATTATATTAAAATTAAAATATATTATAAATAAATAAGACATTGTATTTTACAATTTTATTTTAATAAAAAATCTATTATTATTATTTTTAAATATTAAAAAGTAAAATAAAAATAAAATAAAATATTTTTAATAAATAACCTGGGTGGGATGGGATTAAGCTATACCTAAACCCCGCCTTGCCTTACCTCGCCAAGATATCTGATTATATAAATCTCAAATCCATCAAAATCCCAATTATACAAATCTCATATCCGTAATCGTGTTGAAAGCCTGCCTTATTACCATCCTAATTTTAATATATGGTAAAACATAAGTATAATACTTATCCTAATAAGAACTGGGGTCCAGAACTCGGAAAAAGTCAACCTTCTTGTCATCACTAATTTTAATCTATGGTCAAACGGAAATTGCTTGGAGGTGCCTCGGGCCTACAATTCGTAGTAGGCTTATCCGGATGGAAAGCAATTTGGTTATTTATTTAATTTACTAATAATTAAATAAATAATTATTAAAATACTTTAGAATGAAAAATAATTCCAAGTCTTAGGCCGTATTACCATCCTAATTTTAATATATGGTAGAACATAAATATAATACTCATCTTAATAAGGAGAGGACGGGTCGAGTGCCCCAAAAAAGTCAACCTTCTTGTCATCACTAATATTAATCTATGGTCATACGGAAATTGCTTGAAGGTGCCTAGGGCCTACAATGCATAGTAGGCTTATCCGGGTACAACGCATCTTGGTTATTTATTTAATTTACCAATAATTATCAAAATATTTTATATTGAAAAATAATTCCAATTTTACGGTTGTTTTTGACGCATAAACAATGTAGAAATTCACTTTAATGAAATTATTTATGTCTTCAAAATACGATTTTATAATTTTATATTGAAATAATATATCTTGAGAATCATTTTATATTTTTATATTGAAATTATGTCTTCAAAATAATATTTTACAATTTTACATTAAAATTATGTTTTCAAAACATGGTTTTACAATTTTATATTAAAATAATGTCTTCAAAATAATCACCGTAATTTTCTGTTGTCGTGTTTTGGCGATTTCGCGATTTTACGTTAAAATGTTATTAACTGGCTTAGCGACCGTAATTTTAAAATTTTCACGTTGAAATCGTATGTGGCATGATTTATTTATATTCATCGTGTTTTAAAGCGTGATTTAGCCATTTCGTATTAAAATCATATTTTAAAGACATGACATTTATTTGGCGATTAAATTGATAATAAGTGGTATAGATTTAGAAATATTTATTTTTGTTTTATAATTTAAAAATATTTTTTCTAATTATGGTATTATTTAGAAAAGCCCTTAGTTTTGGTCGATCATCCATATCCAATTAACGCCGTATGGTGACTATGGTCTTATTTAAAGACCCAAAACCTGTCTTTTTCTCTGCATTTTCCACAAGATATTAATTTTTTCTTCACCTTTTGGTCAACATTATCAATATCCATGCTCTCTATAATTGGCTGGCCAATTTTTCTCCCTTGAAGTATTTGTATTGTGAAAGCATTTCATTGGAAAGTAGTTTTAGGAAGATCACCCATAAAATAACTTTTTAAATTATAAACAAGTTTTTCAAAAATTGGGAAATATTTTTCTAAAAGATCTATGAAATAGATTGTAATATTATATTTTATATAAAAAGATTGAAAATAAAAGAAAATAAAATACTCTAATGTTTGGTTTCATTATCAAAAGAGAAACAATCAAGTATAATTAAAATTTTATATATTTGAAAATTATTTAATTTTGTATCTACTAAATAAAAATAAGTAAAAGGAATTTGAAATAACATTTAAAGATGATGCATTCAATTTGAACCATTTCCTTAATTTTTCTTCTTTTACTTTTAGTTTTTTCTTCTTTTTTTTTCCACTTATTTTTCTTAAATTTTTGTAAACCAATTATAAATAAAATGAAATAGACAGAATAATTATTTAAGTTAAGATAGTGTTAATTTTGCATTAGTTCTTTAAAAATAATTAACATTTCATTCATTTTTATTTCAATCAATCATTGGCCTCTCTTGAGAATGATCATGTAGTCTTTATTGATGTGTTGATGATAATAATTATGTTCTCTTTCATCAAGAGTTCTCAAAAGTCAAAACCAAACTTAACATAAGCAAAAAAGTGAGTTTCATATAAAAGTTAAATAACTTTTCTGGTTCAATAAACAAATAATTTCGTCATTATTATTTTAATTAAATTATAGGTGGTTTGCAGAATAAATCATATTTTTAAACCCAAAAAGGTATTTACTAAAATAGTAAAATGTGACACTTTTGAAACTATTCATAAATTTAGGACATCTTTTATAATATTAAGGAAAAGTTATCATTGCCCAAAAACGCAATTTCAAAATTGGTTTTCTATTCGTCTATATGTCTAGTGCATTCAAAATTTCAAAAGACAAAACATTTATGAAAGGGAGGGATCTTATGTTCTGAGTCCCTTCATTCTAGGTTTATGAATAAATTAAATAAACTTATATTTTAATAATGATTAATTTTATGGGATAACTGGACAAATCCAAAAGTTATATGTCAGGGAAACATCTTTTTTTTGAAAGAAAAACACCATTTTGAACAAAAACACTCACGGACATATAATTATAATGTGGGGATGAGACAAATTTTTCCGTGAGAATTTTATTTAAAATTTAAGGTATTTTTGTCCAAAAATATGTTTTGTTAAGTTTATTTTGTAGGAGGTCATTCTTACAAATATCTTTAAAATTTATCCTCTTTAATCTAATTTCTCTAATTTTCTTGATCCCTTGGTTGAATACATTTAGTTTTGGATAAAACTTCAAAAGAACAATTACAAAAGTTATTTACAAAACTAACTTATTTCTTTAAATTCCAATAACCTATTTCTTTAAATTCCAATAATAGATACGTCTACGATTGTGTACAGTTTATTTGGTTCACTTTTTAATATAAAAATATAATCAAATCGATAATGATCTCACTGAAAAAATATGAAGAGATTTAGTGTAGCCGCCCCAGCGGGGTGTCGAGTTGATAACAGTCGACCGCCAAGGAGATATTCGTGGATGTCGGGTAACCCGACAGCTACTTTTCATCAAATCGAGGGCGAGTCTCGCTGTACGGGAGGCTACACTGGAGTGCAAACGTGTCCCAACAAGTTTACAACCATATGTGAGTCGCATGCGGGAAGTAAAATAATGGCCACTTGGGCCCCTGCATCAATACTCACAAAAATACACCAATCAAATATATTACATGGTTCAAGAGTTTTTACATCACTCTTAATTCAACATATATTAAAATTTACAATTCTAATACATGTTATACAAAATCAATACAAAATCCACAATCTGGCTTTCTTCTAAACGCGGCCTCTAGTGAGCGTCGTCCTCGTGCACACTCTCTATACCTGAAATGGTGATCCCTCAACAGGTTGAGCAAAGCCCAGTAGTGATAATTTCCTACATGGGTTACTTCCCACCTAAGTGCACATGTCATGGCAACAATCACATCCAACTGATTTTATGAGCACTTTCGAATGTCTGCGTATTGATCCGTATCCCAGGAGTCCTCCGACTCCTTCATATACCTAAGCGAATGCAGTAAAATATCTAGTTTTCAAAACAAAAACTTTTGTTCATAAAACTCACTACGGAATTTCGGTAAATACATTGACTACCCTCAGGCGAATTCTTTGGATATTTATAAGCAGTCATGGAATTCACTTCAAGAGATGAAGCTTGTTGGACAACTCTCCAAGGCAATTCTTCGAAAAATCTTCCTTGAAATTCCTTTCACAAACATTTCCATTTTTCTTTCAATTTCATGTCATGCACTCACTCTTAATATTCTAGGGTGCCCTAGTGCATATGGAATGCATGATGCCAATTCCAACAAACTCATACTAATATATTCACATGCATATATATTAACATAATTAATTCACATAAATCATGTTATGCAAATTCACAACCAATAACACCAAAATTAGCTCACATGGGCTAATTGACAAACACAAACAATTCATTTTGAATCACTCAACATCATAAAATCACACAAAAAATTCATGACACTATTCACGTGAACAGTGAAACCCTCGGGTGACACTGTTCACGGCCACACAAATAGGAATTTTCTCCACTCGGTTCAAAGCTTTTGATACCGAATTTACGGCTAAAATAAGTCTCAAAACATTCCTAACTATTTACATGACTCTTAGCCAAAGATTAACACAAGTAGGAAAAGATCCCTACCTCTTGGAGTTGTCGGAACTCCACCGTCGGTGTCCGCGGCGTGGCCCTCGCCCGCGTAGATCGACTTTTCCTTCTTGCTCCATCGAGGCGGCGGTCCCGTCGGCCCAGGAAATCTAGAGAGAAGTCACACTTTCTCTCTCTAGATTTCAAAACCCAAGCTCACTGCATCTCATTTCCAGCCCCTCACGTTTTTTGTGCTCAAAATGAAGAAGATGAATACTGTTCATCTTTCGTCTTATTATCATTAACAATTCCAATAATTCCCATAATGTCTTTTTTCTTGATTTTTTAACACATGGCGCTCTCTAGCGAGTCAGTTCCATCTTATATACAATCTTGCAAGCGTGTGTCACAAGAGTACATGTAGTAGGTGACTTTTGTCACATCATGTCTCTCAAACCCGTTCACGTTTTGACACACAGCGCCTTGAAAAATATGAAATTCCGATTGTCTCATAATTCTACGAAATTCTACGTTTTAGCTAGATTTCGCAAGACGATTCCAATGGTGAAGTCCGTTTCGTCATCCGAGATTTAGAAAAATTTCAGGTTTTGACCGAAATTACCGTTTTGCCATTTTTCCGAAAATTGGAATTTTTCAGGGTCTTACAGTTAGATTTGCAAAATATTGGGTATTTGATGTTAATTAATCAAATATTTCAATAATTTATAAAATAAAAAGCTATTTAAAAAAGAACACATTTTTGCTATATTATTAATATTTGTACTTACTCTCCTATTTTGATGAAACTTGATTGAGAAATAATTATAAAGACTCTTTCTCAAGATTTATAAGTTTGTTGGACAATTTACCTATCCACTGATAGCCAATGGGTTCACAACTGGGGTCATTTAATGATTTTAGGTTTTATTTAGTATTTTAGGTTTTAGATAAAATTCTAATTGTATTCCTTTTAGAAATTTAGGATAAATTATATTTTAGGATAAGATTATATTTCTTGTGGGATTCCTTTTAGGAATCGAATTGCTTCTTAAGTTTGTTAGCTATAAAAAGGGCCTCTTTGTAGATCATGGAAAAATTATTTTGTTTTTAATAAAAGTTTATTTTATTTGATCAAATTTGTGTATTCTTCTTCTTAGTCGCTACAATGGTATCATAGCAACGATCTTACACCTAGCAATGACGGAGAGAACTAGAGCACAAAAAGTTCGACGATTAAAGGATTTTGTTAAGCGGTTAAAGGAAACTTCAGACCATCACACAACATAATTAAAAGAGTTAGCCCGTATTATGACAACAATGAACATCAAGATTGATCAATTAGTAGAAAAATCAATGGCTATAGGAGTAGAACAATCGATGGCTGCAGGAGCAGAAAAATTAGTGGTTGCAAGAGCTTCTACCGAAGTCGGTGGTGTAATTCCAGCCAAACCAAGAAGAGTGTTTGCCCTTGGCACCATGCATACCCAAACCAAATTTTCTACATTGATTTTTCCAATTTTTGATGGGGAAAATCCTATAGCTTGGGTGTACAAGTGTGAAAGATTTTTCAAATACAATGAAGTTCCAGAACCAGAGAAAGTAGGAATCGCCTCTATTCATTTAGAAGGTAAGGCCTTAGACTGGTTTCAGGGTTATGAAGCCCCAAATAAAGCATTGAATTGGAAGATGTTTGTTATGGACATAACAACATGGTTTGGACAATAAACGTATGACAATTTGATTGGTCAAATTACAAAATTGAGGCAAACCTCATTTGTACACACTTATCGTGAACAATTTGGAGCACTAATGGTAAGGACTAGAGGTTTAATGGATGGATTTTATGTACAATGCTTCGTAAGCAGTTTGATGGATGTAATCAAAAACCAAATCATGATGTCTAAGCCTACTATTCTAAGTCATGCTATAGGATTGGCATTATTACAAGAAAATATCATAAAGGCGGTGAGGAAAGAAGCCACGGTATCATCTGAAACCCCTACCAATCTAGAGCCATGTATGGAAGGGGTGCAATAATAAACTTCTGGAAAAACTCCCTCCCTCACAAAATTATCTCATGCTGGGATGCAAGAAAGAATGAACAAAAAACTATGCTACTATTGTGATGAGAAATACGAACTAGAGACATAAGTGTAGAAGGAGACAAATTTATGTGTTGTATGGGAAGGAGGATGACGACACGGTTGGTGAAAGCGAAGAACTTGGTGGGTAAGAGAATAATTAATGCCTTGAGGACAAGGCTTTTTGAACGAGTCGGAATTGTAATGACCTAATTTAATGATTTTAGGTTTTATTCAATATTTTAGGTTTTAGATAAAATTCTAATTGTATTCCTTTCTTTATTGAATTCATTTTCGAATTTTAGGATAAGATTATATTTCTTGTGGGATTCCTTTTAGGACTCCATATGGGAATTGCTTCTTATTTGATTATCTTTAGGATTCTGTTTGTTAGATATAAAAAGGGGATTAGCTCTCTTTGTTGATCATGGAAAATTTATTTTACTTTTAATAAAAGTTTACTTTATTTTATCAAATTTGTGTGTTCTTCTTCTTAGTAGCTACATGTGGTAACGACCTTACTTTTAATAAAAGTTTATTTTATTTTATCAAATTTGTGTATTCTTCTTCTTGGTCGCTACATGTGGTGATAGCCTTACTTTTAATAAAAGTTTATTTTATTTTATCAAATTTATGTATTCTTTTACTTTGTCACTACATGTGGAGATGTCGTCACCTTGATCTTTGTAGCGACAATGCAAAGATTGTGCACGGGCTGTGCATGGTTCGTGCAAATACGGCCTTACTTTTAATAAAAGTTTATTTTATTTTATCAAATTTATGTATTCTTTTACTTGGTCGCTATATGTGGAGATGTCGTCACCTTGATCTTTGTAGCGACAATGCAAAGGTTGTGCACGGGCCGTGCATGGGTCGTGCGAATATAATAAGATTGCTATTGAAATTGATGAACTTTTAGATAAAAACACATGGTCCATTCAATGATGTACCGTTTTTTTTTTCTTAACCTATTATCATGCCCTCATTCTCTTGGACACACCCTTATATGAAAAGGATCTCTTCATGGATACAAATGATTCCCTCAAAACCTTACCTAAGGAGAGGGGAAGAATTTAGAGACTTATGGAGATCTCATTGGCTATAAGAGTTTGGAAACTGTTAGAAGGCCCTAGAGAAATCCACACTCCTCTACACATGTGTGGAAGACTTGAGAAGCTAGGAGAGTCATAGTTCTGAAAAACTCACTTCTTATTCCTCTACACATGTGTGAAAGACTTGAGAAGCTAGGAGAGTCACAGTTCTGAAAAACTCACTTCTTATTCCTTTCTCAAGACTTGTGGAAATGGAGGCTCAGGTGTTGAAGAGGAAGGAAGATGATGAAGAGGAGGGAGAATCTTGTTGGATTTGGAAACCACGGCTCACATGACGATGGGGAAGATGATGAAGAGGAGGGGGAATCTTGTTGGATTTTGAAGATCAATTTTAATTTATTAATCGATTTGATTGATTGAAATAATTTAAATTGATTGGATTCGGTTTAGTTTAAAAGCCGAATAAAAAATAAAAATTATAATATACTATTTTAAAAATTAATATTAAAAATATAAAAATAAAACAAATATATTTGATATAATCTAAAAAATCCATAATTTTCACTAACTTTTTATTAATTAATTTAAAAATATCATTATCAAAATAATTATCTATAAAGTTAAAATTAAAATTAAATCAATTTTATTCTTCAATAAATGATTTTTTAGAAAATAATAAAAATATATAAATAAAAGTATATATTGAAGAAAATTACTTTTAAGATTTATCACGAACACCCAAGAACTTAGTATAAATTTTTATAAGAGTTTTTCAAATCTTTAAAATAACATAGAAGTTTAAAAAATATTAGGAAACCCATAACTCAATAAAATTTTGAAAGTTAAAAAAATAGAATAAAATTTTAAAAGATAACATAATCGGTTCAGTTCGATTCTTTTCTTTTTTTTTTGAAATTAAAATCGACAATCGAACTGCAATTGCCCGATTTTAAATTTCTAAAATCGAATTTAAAAAATAATAATAATTTAAAACATTTCAAAATCGGGTCGACTTGATTCAATTTGATCAATTTTTTCAGTTTAATCAGTTTTATACACATATGTCTATCTCGTGTTATAGAACGTTCAACGTTTTAAAAATATAGGACATAAAAAGAGGAGGAATTCCAAATTTAAGCCTCAATGGTAACTATTTATTCCATTATACTTCAAAAAAACAATTGATACAAAAAGACAATCTTTCCACAAAAATAGCTATTGAGATATACTTATACTCTTGAGATAATAAAATGTTCATGTGATATTTAGTTATTATGTTTGAGATTTATATTTTCATTGTTATGGGCATCTTTGTGTGTAACATTTTCGAGTTATTTTTGTACGAGATTAGTTTTAAAATAACTTTTAAATAATCATTTCAAACTAATCTAGATCATATAATCGGAGATAAATATTTATATTGATAATGACTTCCTAACTAGTTTTTCCATTAATTCATTTCAAAATTACTAAGTTTCTTATGTCTTAATTCGTAATGAAATATTTCGTGTGCTCCAAAATAATATTTTGGCTCATTCTTAAGAAATAGGGAAGTTTCGTTATATTGAAGGATATATCTTAACTTATACAAGTTAATAACTTGGGTTTGTGATTATTTGTAAAATACATATGCTTGTGAGAAGGATAATGAGTGACAAAAAAATTGTGAACTCTTATTTCTAATATTAGAAACTGGCCTTTTTATAATTGAAATAAAGTTAATTTTCTTTTGATTCGTTTTACCAATTCTTTTTTTATTTCTTTCATTATTGTAAATGTATTTATCAATAATTTTGTTTGTTGATTCAATAAAAAATTGTGCATTGATTCTGGGAATATTAATAAAACATAGAAGACTATCCATGTATACCCTTTCAATGAAAATTTTTATAAAATAATGTGATTTGTGAATTACTCAAGAATTCCTTCTTTTTAATATTTTCCAAATCCTTTTATGTGATTCTAATTTTTTAACATTGTAAGTAACTTTGTTAGGGCTAATATTTTTCTTTAGAAAGAGGTTTATCTTATCTTTTTGTATATTTTTTTTTTCTGATTGTGCTTGTTCTATCAGTTAAGGCTAATATCCATGTTTTTTTTTTCTAATTTGTCCAATTCATAGATCAAAGTTGAATAGACGATTTGTGAATCATCTAATTATCAATTATCCAATCTTTTTGTTTTTGAGTTTCACTATATTCATATACTTCTAATTCTGTCGATCCAAATCTTTTAATAGCCCATTTAAAATATTAACAATTTTGGCCGTTCTTTTAAAATAGTTTGAATTAGAAAACTCTTGTTTTTTATTTTGTAATTATTTTTTGAATTTCTTTAAAAGTGGGTTTAAAAAAGGAAGTTTGTTTTCAAGAAGAACCAAAAGGCAGATAGTTTCCATTCCCTAAGGGAACTTTTTTGAGGTTTGTGCCAAGGTTTCAGACAAAAAGGAAATAAGATCTTTATTTGAATGTAGTCTCTTAACCAGTTTTGCAGAAATTCTCCTTCTGATAATTGAACACCATTATAGGTGCATTTAATATGCATTTCTCCATTAAAATCTTTTAAATCTTCGGACCACTCGAACTCTAGGGGATTGAAATAATAACATATGACCGAGGTTTTTAACTACTATCAATTAAAGTAATATAATATATTTTTGCAAAATTGATTGGGTTAATAACAAGGAACCTCTTATCACTTGAGCAAATAGGACGGTATCCCAGATTTCGGCTACATTTATCTATGCTTTTTCCTCTCTTTGTACCCTATGTCTTTTCTACCTTGCGTTTTCCTTTACATAATTTGCAATTTTTAATTCTTTGGTTTTCTCTTTCTCCAATTTTCAAAAACTAGTTTTATCAATCCAAAAATATCTAAAGAAAAAAAAGATGAGTTTGTATATATTGTCCAAAAAAGAGGGGAATGTACATTTTCTTGAAAGAGTTCCCAAATGACTAATTTACGTCTTTGAGCACTCATGGAACCTTTGATTAGATCTCTACAAAAATCCGATTGCTATGAATAACATATCAAAGAGACTTCATTTAGTTGCTTTGATCCTTTGTTTGGTTGCTCAAAATTATCAATATCTTTATTAACATTAGCATTCTGTTGATTATCATTAAAACCACTACATGTTTGGATTTTCTTGAACGAATATCATTGCATACCACTAAAGCTTATGCAATTTCTCCGTCCTCCCCATTCCTCATTAATTTGTATGACCATTGAAGGACTTTTTTTACCGATTTCTTTTATTCCAATAAATTTTTTTTTTCTAATTGTTTGATCGTTGGGGTTAGTTATGACTCTATTAAAAAAAAATTTAAAATTTTGCTTCATCTTCTGAATCAACTTTTCCTTGTTATGTAAATAACAAAAGTCTTTTCAAATTTAAATTTGATAGTGATTCTCTAATAAATTGATTGACTAAGTTTAAAAAATAACCAATTTTTTTTATTTATAATGATTTTTTATTAATATCAAATGTATGGTCAAATTCTTGATAATCAATAGCAAAATGGATACCGTAAATCTTTTTTATGCAAAACTTCTTTGTGGAATTTTCTCTAGAATCTCATTTATGATTGAAGTTGAAAACATTTTTTGATTGTTCCACGATTGGTCCGCTCAAGAAAGGATCATACATTGTAGGCAAGTATTCTTTTTTAGTTGCATCATTACATAATCTAGTTCTTTTTTCCAATACATCTAGAGTAAGTGATCCATTGTTTAGTGCCTTGATTCTAGTTATAAACTCCTTTCTTAGTGTGTTTTCTTTTTAGTCATTGCTATAAATCCAAGGATTATATAGCTTTGGGGAAAAACGTATTAGTGGTTTATGTCATGTGAAGGTTACAATTCTGACGTATTTATTAGAGAGCGTTTGGTATATGGAGGTACTTCTAATTGTTTTCACATACGGAAATATAAAATTAAGACCCATGTGACAAGCCAAGACCTCGAAAAGATCACAAAGGAAATATTTATACTTCTCTTTAATTTGATTGATATGATAATGAAGTTACACTAAATGATTTATTAATCAATTTCTTATATTTTCACCGCTCATATGAAATAGACATCGAAACAACAATCGTGGGGTGAGTGTAGAGCTTGTTGTCTTTGGAATTCTCGAAGTCTCTGGATCGTCGGGGCATGAGCCTGACAGCAAGGACCTGTAAAACAAACAAGGCACCGATGGTGGTGTGCTGTGCCTGGCCGATGCTTTTTTTTAGTTAGCAGAGAAATAGAGAGCGCCACTGCCGGCAAGAGGTATTTTCACATATATTTCAAGCCATTCATTCCTTATTTATGAAGGAGGAGGATGATCCACTTTTCATGGAAAGTGGGTGATTGGTTTTCCGAAATGGAATGGAAGAAGGCGCTTTATTTGCGTGTCAACCGTTTTTCTTTTTGGATAGCTAAGTCATCCGAATCTTCCACCTCAAGGATCATTTGATCATCGTATACGATTACGTATGGCTCGCGGGAGGATGTTCTTGAGCCGCAGGACCGCCGAAATTATCGTTGGCCATCTTCTTAGAGACGACAGCCGACTAGAAGAGGATATGTCCAGGAAATGAATCCTGAAAGCATTTGCTGTGATTGGATAGTCCACGAGCTGGACTTCAGGTCGTGGTTCAGATCCATGTTCATGTGAGGATGCTTGGGCCTCCTGTGGGATTTGATCCATTTAGGCCTTCTGAATAGGGATGATGGACCAAAAGCCATGGTACCCATAACGCTCTATTTTTCTGGGGCCAGTGAGATCGGGCTTTTCCCCGATTGGAAAAATAATCGCATTCTCGACTTGTCAAGTTGTTGGGAAAGGGGGACCATAATGCTTTTGTGAATCAACGCACGCTCCGAGTGATTTTCTATTTTTGTAACAGTACTTAATATGGCTCGGGCTTTCTACATGTTTGTAATTCTTATAAAAGGCTACATGGTAATGAATTCTTTTACGCCACTGGCTGATTTTGAGTTTTTGGTAGATGTTTATGGTTAGACGCTACCTGATGCTGCCAGTACCGGGCTTTTCCGATTGCTCCTAGGCTGAATATGATGTTGACAGGGGTCGGCCGACGACTACAAGGAACGCGTTAAAGCATGCTAATTTGCTTTTAGAGGGATATTTTCGAGCCTTATATGTCCCCTTGGGTGGTGCGAAAACTCAGATGGAATTTTATATATCCATGTTCAACGATAGTTCCCCTCGTATGCTCCCTTTGCTTCGCATGCGACAGAATCAGATCGCCGAGAGGCTACCGGCTCTTTTTCTTTTTTCATATCTTCTTTCTTAGCCTTTGCAGCCGAGGCTTTTTCTTTTTCTATATCTTCTCTCTTAGCCTTTTCTTCAACTTTTTCTTCTTTCTTAGGCCCCCTCTTCCACTTCCTCTTCTTTCAAAGCTAGTTTTCACTCTTTAATGGGTTATGTGTAATTGTCTTAGGCTCTGGCTAGTCCTGATGGTTAAGTGTAAATTGTCTTAGGCTTAGTTTTCAACCCGGATGGGTTATGTAATTATGAACGCCATTTAGTGTAATTAATGAAATTGTGTTTCTGGAAATTTTTGTGTTTTTTTCTTGCCTTATTTTTATCGTGTTCTACTAACCCGTCAATGTGTGCTTTACCAACCCTCGGGACAAGGGTTATGGCGTTTGATGTATTCTAGAATGGATCAACCCTTACGCTAGTCGACCGACCTAGCTCGCTGTTTGAGCCTAAGTCCGTCCATCGGGAGGCGTTATGCCCAGAGCCTCTAACCCTGGGCTCACAAGCCCGCCCACACTCGCTTATCGTGTGGGTTCTAGCAGTGAAGTTACCGCTAAGATTCAAATCAAGCCAAGCATTTATGAGTCGCCGACGCACTTTAATGCGCCCCGCAGGTGCTTGACACCTTATATCAGGGAATCATAATTGATTTCACCCGCCTCCCATCGTGTTCACCGCTTTTTTGTTTCTTCCGTTCAAGAGCTTTCTCATGGATACTTCACCGTAGGGTTGCGTGTTTTGCAAATAGTCTTTTCAGGTGTTTATCTTTCCCTATCTTCCAGGTAAGCCTTATTTTTGTTCCGGGTACGCTAGATTCCAGTTGCTGGCGTGTTTCTGATGACAGGAACGTAGGAGGGTGTTTTTTGGACACGCTATAACTTGGAGGGGGTTTTCCCGGTCCCAGAGGTTCATGTGCTGCCTCGCCCTTTTACTAGTCTGCATATGGCATGGAACTACCCCCTTTCCTCATCCCCTTTTGCTATTGTCTGCTTGCAGTATGATGAGAGGTCAAGAAGAGACTTCCACTAGTTAGGCTGGGAGCAAGAGAGGGCCTGACCGAGATACGCCTTCTGCAAGTAGCGTCATTTCTTCTTTGTCCATGGAGGAGTTGAAGTCTTACTAACAAATTCTTGATAATATCGATTTTGAGTTGCCGAATGGTCCGACCGAATCCACTACTCCAGAAGGAAGACGGGTGCAAGATATTTACCCGGGAACAACCAAGTACCGAAGCTTCGCTTCCTGCTTCGCCTCTAGTCAAGCAGTTCCTACACTTCTCTGGAACGCCGCCTGCTCTTATCCATCCGAATGTCATTCAAATCCTGACCGAGTGTAGCGTACTGAACCTCCTTTGCCAACTAGATATTTCATTAGTAGAGGTCTACTTTATTTACACCTTGAAGCTGGCACACGGGGGCCGGCTATCCTCGCCAGCTCGTGAGCCCTACAAAGCAATTTGTTACGGACTACCCACTACCAAGACCGAGGCGGCTACGTGATCTGGTTGCAGGATCGTGGTATGAGACCCCGGGCTCTCCTGACCTCTCATTTACTTTGAATCGATCAATGTCATTCCTAGGTGTGTTCAAGTTGTGGGATTTATATGTCGTTGTACATCTAGTCTACGTATTTTCTTAATAAATACTTTTTCATGCAGGGAAAAGCCGGAGAGGTAGACTGGTAAACTAGGTATAGAAAGTTGGCTTCAAGAACATTCAGAAGTTGCTAGAGATTTCTGAGCGGGAACGACATCACAGAATTCTCTTAACTATGAGGACTCTTCGTGAGTCGAGTCGCAATCCCTCCCCCTATATTCTTTCAGTTATTCCACGCCCTCTTCCCACGTAAAATGCTGGAGGGGCTTAACATTACGTTATTGCCGATCTTCTCAACTT
The DNA here is from genome assembly GCA_016808115.1 of Tetrastigma voinierianum. Lineage (NCBI taxonomy): Eukaryota > Viridiplantae > Streptophyta > Magnoliopsida > Vitales > Vitaceae > Tetrastigma > Tetrastigma voinierianum. The sequence goes on from JAEQBH010001385.1 coordinate 99,421, forward strand.
AGCCTCAAGTACTGCCTCCAAGCCTAAGACTCAGACTCCGAGACAATTTGGTCTAGAACTAGTGGATTATTACCCATCCCGCAACCTCTTTGCAGGAGGATTCCGGTCCGCCCTCAGCATCTAAGAAGGTTGGATAGGGTGGCCGCCCGAGCGCCTTCCTTTTACGAAAAGGGAGTTCCCTTTCGCCCCCTGCAAGCATCTAAGAAAGGAAGCTCCAGTTCGAACGAAGCAGAGAGTCCGGAGCTAGGTGGAAGATTTTGTCCCTTAGGTTTCCCCAATATCTAGCTGCCCCCCTGCTAGTGAAGAGGAAGAAAAGGAGGACGGGATGGCTGATCTCGTTCATAACTTCAGCGCACGGAAGCGCAAACAAGGTGCCAGCTTCAAGCGGGTGACTGATGCTACCCCCGAGGTGATCTCAAGACAGGGGTTAGTCACTGGCATTGATCACACTTTCATACGTAGTCGGGAGAGTCAGATCTCATGGTTGGCCAATAATACCCCTGAGTGTGGGCTCTATGAGCCAATGTTTTGCCGCTTGGATGATTACCGCCATATGCCTTCTGGCCGTAGTTCGCTTAATACATACTAGTCCCTATTCTGAGTTGGCACTTTAGGTACGCCCGTCGCAAGGATCGTTTAAATAGCTGCCCATTAACCAAAGAGAACCTGGACAACTGGATTTGGATCTTGTGAGCTTTGTTCCTTTTGTTTGGGAGTTCTCCTGTGTTAATATATTGTACTATGGGGTCTATCTAGGAAAGGGAGACCTCGTCCACTTGAATTACTCGAGTAATGATAATTGAAGAACTGAACATAATAGATGCAAGTGTGGAACATCAAGCTCGCGATAAAGAGAAGCGCTACAACGCCAAGGCGTCCACTTTCATTGAAATACCCCCTTGTGGATGTGTTCTTAGCTTCCAAGATGAAAGCATGCCTGCTGCCATAACTAAGGATACATACTTTGCCATTCGAGGGTCTCGCGACTCATATTCTTCGTTTACTTGCCCTACCACCAACTAAGAATCACTCAGAATCATAAGCTTGTCAGGTGACATAGTAGCTGCTAGTTCAATTCCGACTAGGATGGCCTCATATTCGGATTCGTTGTTGGAGGTGTTGAAACCTAAACGGATAGCTTGCTCAATTTTCTCCCCGGTCGGAGATTTAAGTTGCAAACCGATACCGGCTTTGGTTTGTCGAGATGCCCCGTCTACATTAAGGGTCCACTAGTTCAGCCATTTCACTCCGGATTGGGATTTTGCTAGAAAATCCGCTTTAACCCGTCCCGCTTAGCCACCCGCATCAATAATCGAATTCACTAATTCACCGCTTCAAAGACGCCATCCTCCTGATAAGTCGCTTGTGAATGGTGCTCCGAAGAGGAAGGACAGTTAGCACGACAATGAGGTGTGCTTGGAAGTACGGGCAGAGCTTCTTCGTTGCTACCCGGAGGGCTAATGCCATCGCCGAGGTGGTCAGACGAGTTTCTACGATCACATGACTCGCTAACGAAAAATATCGGGCCTTTGCCTTCTTATTCTCATCTTCCTCGAACAAAGGCAAGATTTCCACTAAGACATCCGAAACTCGCCAAGTATATCAAGAGTGTTTTGCCTACTTCCAAGGCTAGCAAGACCGGAGGTTCGCAAGATACCGTTTGATAGCCGTGGAGGGTTTACCACATTCTCTCATCCCACCTAACCCGTCTACTCGAGGGTAACAAAGAACGGCTTTAGACGATCTATAAACTGAGAGATGAATCACCCTAGGGTGGCCAATCGGCCAGTCAATTGTTGTACCCCTTTTCTAGAAGTGGGAGCCGAGGAATCCCGAGGTTGGCTTCTATCCCCCTTTGAGTCACCATGAAACCCAAGAATCTGCCCGCTACCGACCTGGCTGCGCACTTTGCTGACTGAGCTTCATAACGTATGCCCTTAGAGTTCAAGCTCTGTGTGTTCAGCATGGTCTGGGCATTCCTTGGATTTTACCAACATATCATCAATGTAAACCTCTATGGTTTTTCCGAGTAGCAGCCTGAACATCTTGATCACTAACCTCTGATACGTTGCCCCGACATTCTTTAAGCCAAACGACATCACATTGTAGCAGAACAGCCCGTGCGGGGTGATGAATGCTGTTTTTTCCGCGTCTGGCGAATGCATGGGTATTTGATTGTAAGACCCGAGAAATTCCAATTTCTGGAAAAAGGGCAAAATCGTAATCTCGATCACCAAATTGTAATTTCGGTTAAAAATCCGTAATTTATTCTAGATCCTGATGATTTAAATGGATTTCACCGTTGGAATCGCTCTCACAATCTAGCTAGCATCGCACTTTGGCCAAATTCGGCATACGTGAATTTACATCGCTTCGAGGCATCGCGCTTCGAAAGGCCAGAAAATGATTTTCGATGCGACGAAAGTCACATATAACAAGTATTCATGTTCCATAAGTGGTATGAGTAGAGAAATGATGAAAATGAACGGCCGAGATAGTGCCGAATGTCAAAACTGGGAAATTATACATACCATTATTTTTAAAAGATTTAAGTCACTAAAAGACGAAAAATGCTACAGTGTCTTCTCCTTCATTAACCCCAAAAAGAAAACGTGAGAAACCAGATTGGAGATGCAGAAGCTTCCGTTTGAGAGGTTTTTAGAGAGAGAGAATACTTCTCTCTAGATTTGTACGCGATCCAACCGTCGGAATTCGTCGGGACAAGAAGGAGAACTGCTCTACGCGGAGAGGGCTTCGCGCTGGCACTGGATTTAAAGTGGAGTTTCTCAAACCTTGAGGTAGGGTTTCTCCCTACTTGAGTTTTGCTCCCATTTTAAGTGTTTTGTCGATAAGTTTGAGTCGAACGATACGTGAGGGGTTGTTCGACGGTCCCAAACCTCGGGACCGAATTGCATAATTTTTTAAACAAAATTGGAGCATCCGTAGCGTGGTACGGGCTGTTCGGGTGCATTTTGTGATAATTGCGCATTAAACGTCATTGAGCATGACGTGCCTGAATGGCCTTGAATTGTGGGTTCACTAAGGAGTCATGATTTTTCGAATAGTAACCGGAGAAGTCATCAGAATTCCTAAATAAAGAGTTCTCAAAATATATTTTTGTGAAAATATGTGTTTGGTCGAGCGATTTAAATTAAATTTGCCAGATTTGATCATTAGCCCAAGCGAAAGCTAATTTTTGATGTATGAAATGAGTAATTTACATATGACATGATTGTGTGAATTAAATTTTTTGTAAATATATGTATGCTTATATATTTACTCGCGACTGGGGATCAGATTTAATTGCAGATATGACAAGATTCTGGAGACAAGACTTTATTATCCCACGACTATGGGAGTTAGTGTGCATGAGATGAGTATAGAGAAAACGGTTCGGAGGGCTGTCTAAAATATTAATTATCTGAGGGTAGTCCAAATTAAAATATCAATCGCTCTGAGCAAATCTGATATTCATCGGAGGGTAGTCCATTAAACAAATAATATATCACCTCCGTCTGAAAGGCTCCAATTGATATGTATACACGAGGGTTGTCCACAAACAAACAAATAATATATCAATCAGTTTCTGGAAATGCGCCTAATTGATATGTATACATCGGGAGGGTTGTCCACAACAAACAAATAATATATCAATCGCCTGAGCGGCCCAATCGATATATATATATATACATCTGAGGGTTGTCCACAAACAAACAAAATAGAAATTCTCATACGAGGCTTACGAGTGTGAGGAGTCGGTGAGGACTCGATCCAGCTCTGCCATAGACATCTGGCAGATCATGCATCATTTGAATGTGTGTTTAATTTGGAACATTGCACCGCACTTAGGTGGTGAGAGCCCACTTAGGCGCATTCTCCTCCCATCGAGCATTAGCTCACCCCGTCGTGGGACCCCTTTTACAGTACGTGGAGCGTATGTAGGAGACGCATCATCTTGTAGGTCAGAAGCTAAGAAAGTTCTGACAAGTGGCTTTCGATTTTGCTATGTATACATATATTAGAATGTTAGAATTTTAATATGTGTCAGAGCAAAGGAGAATTGATTACCTCTCTTGTAACTATTGGATACAGGTCGACTCATGATTGGTATGTATATTGAGTATCATGGCGGGCCCGAGCGTCGTATCGATATATATCGCATATATCGGACTGCTGTGGCGTATAGCGTGCTTTATACAAGATTGTATTCGCAGTAGCTCCGCATAAAGTGGAGACTTCGCCCGATTGCCAGGAAAATGCCTGGCCACCCGACCATTCACGAGTATTCAAAGGTCGACTGCAGTCAACGAACCCCCTGGTTTGGGGCGTCATACTTGGTATCGTAGCTAGGTATACGAATACCTAGGGAGCTCTGTTGGGTATCCATCACTACAGGTGGTTTGATGTGGAGTATAGGTATATGGAAACCTATAGATTGAGGATTTGGGCTTAGGGCCATATGGAGGGAGAGTATCACCACTGTGTGGGTTTGCTAGTATAGGTATGATTACCTGGCAGAAAATCACTGACAAAACTAAGCACACTCACACTGCACGCTACAACGCCAAGGTGATTTGTCAGATTATTGTGTATGGTGGCATGCTTTCTACCGTGTTGTGTGATGAGATCGATTATGTGTGCTTGGTGATTGAAGACATCGGATGTGTAGAAAATATTTTGTGGAAAATATTTTGAGTGGTACAAAGGTACAAACCTGAAAAGAAAATGAAGAAAATAATTTTTTAATAAATTTATCGATGAGAATTGAAAAAAATAAAATTTAGAGTTTTACAAGGTAAAACTCGAAAAAGACATTAAAGAAAATAAATTTTTATAAATTTACTGTTATGAGGGGAATAAAATAAATTTCTAAGGTTTTACTAGTTGTAAAATTGAAGAAAATTGAGTAAAATAAATTTTTATAAATTTATTTGAGTATTCTGGAAAATGAAAAAAATAGGCACATAAAATTTTTTAGTGTTTTCCAAAGGGTTGGAATGTGAAAAAAAAATTTTATGAGAAGAAATATTTTTCTCAAAGTTTTACAAAGGTAAAGTTGAAAGAAATGAGTGAAAATAAATTTTTATAAATTTATTTGAGTTAAAAAAAATTAAAGTTGAGGAAAATAAAATTTTATAAATTTATTAGTGGGAAAAGGAGAAAAAAAGGGTAGAGTAGATGTTTTTTTTTTTTTTTTCCGTAATTTTCCAAGAGGGGCCGGAATGAGTGGAAATGAAAAATGAAAAAAAAAAAAAAAAAATTTGATGCAAAGAACCGTTTTTGGGCTACTGCCCAAATAATATTGTGGGAGAAAATAGTTTGTGTTTCAATAGAGGGATTGTATTAGTGTGAGTGTATTGCAATGTATGTGGCTTGAATAGCTTGAGTTGTATTGCAATAGAAAAGGAAGGTTGGTTTGGCTATGTAATTGTATTGCAAGACAGGATTTGTATTGCAACCTAATGGGCTGGAAGGTGGCTAGTTTAAGGAGGAATTGTATTGCAAGATGGTCAAGTATATTGCAATAGAGGTGGCTGGCTTGGGAGAAAAATTGTATTGCAATATAGTCTTTTTGGTGAAGAATTGTATTGTAGGAGAAGGCTTGAATGGATGAGCCTTGTGTTGCAATACAAAAATTGTATTGTGACAAGTGGGCCAGTGGTGGTATTGCATTGTAAGCTATAATATATGGAGGTTAAACAAATTGTATTGCAACTTAGGGAACAAAGACGAGGAATGCAGAATATGAACAAAAAGAATATGAACAAGTAACGTTGACCGCCAATCAGAACAAGAATTCGAATTTTTTTTTTTGAAAAATCAAATAAAATAAAATTTAATAAAATGAGACAAAATTTTCAAAAAAAAAAATGAATGAAATTTTTGTTGATAAAAATGTTTTAAATGTATGACTAATCGCCTCAGACATTTGTAAATGCAAGGACAATGTGCATACACCGACTTATGTGTATGAATAAGTTCTGGTTGTGCTTGTGCCTTAGAGATACTGTGATTGTATTTAATCACCATTGAAATTGTGATTGGCGCGATTGTTATGTAGGGAAATTATATGGCTATAAGAATGCGATGTAAGCGAAATTCTTGGCGCTATTGCTACTACATTAAAAAGGTACATGTTACAATACATATACATATATATGAACTGACCTTAGGGATTGATAATGAAATGAACAAGAAAATCCTGGAATTTTATTGAAATAAATAACCGAGGGTTTGAATTTAGCCGCCACTTAGGAAATGAACGGATCATTACGGTTGTTAAGTCTAGTAATTGGTATGCATTGCTAGTTGACCGGGCGGAAAAATTAAATGATTTCGCGGCATTGAAATACGTAAATGGTCGAAAGTACGAGACGAGGGCGCTCCACAGTGGTACCGTCGTACCGCCGCATTTATCGCCAGGCCTTGTCGAGGTCAGCATTGGCAAGGCAGCTATAGCACTGGGCCGGTATATGTAGTCGTGAGGTCCCAAGAACTCCGTGAGGTTTGTGGCGCATCATCCTCCGACATTCATGTGGGGAGTGAGACCGATGGTGGGCGTACTCATTGGTTCATGTAGAACGAAAGTGTCAGAGGCCATGGGAGATTGGCCTTCGACGCGACCGTGACAGAGACTAGCCAGTGTTCCGGGCCTAGAGTGTGAGGCCCAAGTATGGGGAAATGGGCAAGGACCTCTAGATACTTAGAGGCTGACACGGGCGGCAGTTTCTGAGTCGCCTACGGGTAAGTACTTTCCGTGATTACGGCGCACCGGGTTCCTAGAGTCAACAGGGGCGATGACTGTGATGGATTATGGGATCAGTTCACGCAGTTAACCCCGAATAGTCGATGATTACGTACAATGACTTCGCCAAAGTTGGGAGATCCAGACCTGTAGGAGCCAAGCAGTAATGTGAGAGTTCTCCCCAGGGATTAGGGCGAGAATAAGGATGATAGGTCAAGGTTGCGAGTTAGAGATCTCTTGTGGACTCTACTCACAAAGGGACTCGGCGATCATGGACATGTCAAAGTTCATGTCCTGGTGGATGGACCGATGATACTACATGATCGTTATTGATCGTGAGCGCAGGAGGGTTACCGCCCATAATGCCAGGATCTGCACTCGTATGGTGGGACAAGCATGACGTTTGCCCCGCACAAGATATCGAGTCCAAGGTCGCGGATGGGGCTGGCGGGTTGGCTGAAGCAGCCTTATCTCAGAGGACGAAAGTGAGACCGTGACTTAGATCTACTTCTAGTGGCTCGCGAGTATGTGGATGTTTTCCATGAGCTAAATTCGGACTTCACCTCCACACGTAGATGTAGATTTCGCATCGAAGTTACACCCTCGTACTTCACCCATCTCTATGACTCCAAGATAGGATGGCACCGCTTGAGCTGCAGTGAACCTAGTCCGGGCCATGCGAGCTATTGGACAAGGTTCTTTAGGACCGAGCACTTCACCATGAGGCGCCCTAGTTTCTATTTTGGCGAAGAAGAAGCGACAAGACCTTCGACCGTGCATTGATTTCGACGCTTGAATGTGGTTTATGATCAAGAATCGTACCCATTACCGAGGATTGGATTACTTGTTTGATCGCTGAGAGGAGCGCGAGTCTACCTTAAGATAGACCTTCGTGACCGGGGTTACTACTCGCCGAGGGTTAGGAGACAGATATCCCTAAGACGCTGGCGGACGCTGCAATGGCACTTTGAGTTACGGTATTCTTCTTTGATCGACGAATGCGCCAATGATATTCATGGATCTCATGCATGTGATATTCCAACCCTATCTAGATCGGGCTTGTCGAAGTTCGTGGATGACATTTGATCTACTCTCAAATCGAGCGGAGCATGAGTATCATCTGAGGATCGCCTTACGCTTGTCGAGAGACCATCGTACCGTATGCTAAGTTCGCAGAATGCGGTTTTGGCTACTAAGGTGAAGTTTCGGGACACGTGGTGTCGCATCGAGTGCCACCACCAGAGAAGAGGCGTGGGATGAGTTACAGACCTCAATTGTCACCCGAGATACGAGTTTTCTCGGGATTGGTATTACGAGACTCGAGAATGGCCGAAGTTGTCCATTCGTTATGTGATCGCAGGACTTCGCCTTTACGAGACATGGACTCCATGGCTGGACGGTCCTCGACCACAGAGAGAGATCGAGGATGCTCTGAAAGCACTCTGGATTCGGTGTTGGTAGCGAGAGGGAGGATCACCCTTCTTCTAGTTCTGTGGAAGAGGCAGAAGACTTCATTTCACATGAGTTTCGTGACTAGGCCAAGATTTGGGCATGTGAGACGGATCATTTCTGCAAACAGTGATCTCAGGATTGGGACAACATAGCCCCGCTAGTCAGAGAACAAAGAGAATATACGGCTCATTCCTCCACACCCTAGTACGAGCCGAGGAACCGCCGCCGTGCCATACACTCCTGAAGAATGTGGCAAAGGAAAATTTAGTGTGGATTGAAGTCGTGACGGGGACAGTCACGCAAAGGAAGCGTAGGACCCGAGGGTGGTGACGATATTGTTGACGTCAAGCTTGACATGATGAGTCGACAACCACCCAAGTTGTCGGCACTGAGACCTTGTACGTTGTCACTCGACACCTTACACGGATTCGGCCAGAAAGCTGCCCTGTGAGGCCTACATAGATGTTTTTCCCGATGCTGGGTGAGTCGACTCGATAGGTCGAGATTATGGAGCGAAAGTGGGATTCTAAGATTCGTCTCATGGTGGACCCCTGATCAGTGTCACCGCATGACATTATGCCACAGGCCTGCAGCACAACATCGTGCCTAGCCCGTGTGGGTGCACGGTACGGGTCATTCACCACCTTGGTGAGTGAGGGTTGATTTTGTCTGAGACTACATCCAATGAAGACTCTTAGTTCGATTCCAGAAATGATCAGTAATTAGAGTGTGTGGGCAGCTGTGTGGCTCAGAATCCTCAGTGAGAATCCCCTGAGTTGCAGTGTGTAAGAGACCCGGTGAGATATCCCGAATTTCTGTGAAAATGTAATGAAGCTTGAAGTGTGCTCAAGAATTATGCTTGCCCGAGATGAAACCCACTGGATGTTATCACGCAAATTAGAAATAAGGATAGTCGCAGTACTCGAGATTTGGATACCCTCGAGATTGCATCGTGTGTCATGGAGTCGGGCAAGGGCTCGGTATACTGATGTCATTCATGACACGGATCAGTCGACGGTCCATTGGATTGTCGCGATTGTGACCTTGGGAAGGTTCGTGCTTACACACACCAAACGGGTTGTGTAGGTTACATGTCAGACGGATTATATACAGCGTTAGAGACACGTCAGCGCAGCACGCTGGCCCGATCATAAGGGTAGAAGAGCACTGGCTTTAGTGGAATTCGCCTGCCAAACAATAGTTATCAAAGTAGTATAATTGATGGCACCGTGTGATGAGGCATTGTATGGGGAGGCCATGTAGGTCAACAAGTAGGATGGACCGAGTGGGAGAGAGATCCATCTGGGTCCTCACTTGATTGAGAGAGACACCTCGCAGAAGGTGAGTTTGATATTTACAACGCCTCTCACGCCGGAGTCAGCGTAAGAGCAATGCGGATGTGAGACGCCGACCCTAGACCCGAGGTTGGTGATCATGCCTTCTCGGGGCGCGATGCCTAAGAGGGAGGACGTGTCTCAAGCGCAGAAGCTATCACGAGGGCCCATTTGACCCCTTCGAGATACTCGAGAGGGGTGGGCACCGTTATGCACCGTTAGCGCATCGCCAAAGATGTCGTGCAGCCATTCCACAAAGGATTTCACGCCTACGCTCCTAAGATAATTCCGCATCCAACCATGTAGTGGATTGGGAAATGTGATAGAGATTACACTACGGGACCTTTCGGTGGCACCGCGAGATGTATTTTTGGGATAAAGAAGGATCGTGCTTATACTACGAGACCGTGAGGCTAGCGAGATTTACGCTGCGACCATGGATGGGAGGAGTCAACGCGGGAGCGGTGACACAATGCGCCACCTATCCCTTCTTTGTGGATGAAGGTACGAAGCCAATGCTTAAGATTTAAACGACTGCTTACATGCATGGTAGAGTACACGTTGCATATGCATGCGAAATATCATGATCGTCTCGAATTTCGACAAAATTCCTTTGCTATGAGAATAAGACCCGAGAAATTCCAATTTCTAAAAAGTTAAGAAAATCGCATCATTACTAAATTGTATTTCGTTAAAATCCGTAATTTATTCTTTAGATTCGGATGATGAAACGATTTCACCGTTGAATCGCTCTCACAAATTCATTAGCACGTAAATTTGGCCAAATTCCAGACAATAATTTACATCGCCGAGGCATCGCGTTTTCGTGCCGTGAAACGATTCTCGATGAGCACGAAACACATATAACAAAAGACTAGAGACGAAAGTCACATATAACAAGTACTCATGTTCCACCAAGTGGTATAAGTGAAATGATAATCGACGTGGGATAGTGCAGAATGTAATGGGAAATGGAGGGACCTGGTGTTTGGAAAGATTTAGGGTACTAAAAAAGACGAAAAATCTTGCAGTGTCTTCTCGACTACATTACAAAAAGAAAATGTGAAACCAGATTGAGATAAACTTATTTGAGAGGTTTTAGAGGAGAATCCTTTTCTACAGATTTGTCTTGCGTCCGGCCAGTCGAGATTAATTCAGGATGAAGGAGAGCTAACTAGTGGAGAACTTCGGCGTAGTGGGGTTTAGGGAGTTCATCAGCTCTTTGAGGTGGGGTTCTCCCTGCGAGTTTTATTCTCATTTAAGTGTTTTGTGATCTTTAGAGTGTAATGAGGTCGTAGGGCGTGTGATGATCAGACGTGAGGTGAATTGGTATAATTTTAAGCAAAATTGGAGGCCGTGTGTGGGTGTGACTGTTTGGGTGCATTTGTGATAATTTGTGCGTTTAAATGTTTGCGTGATATGCATTAGGTGAGAATGGTAAGTGGTGTGGTTCTTCAGTGGTAGTTGGTTGTCGATTTTTCGGGAATAGTAGCGAGGGGTTTCATATTTACAGAAGCAATTCTCAAAATATATTTTTGTGAAAATAATGTTTGGTGGTGGTTCATTCAAATTGCTCGTGTTTGATCGATAGCCCCAGTGAGCTAATTTTGATGTATAAAATGAGAATTTATGACGTGTTATTGCTGAATTAAATTTTTTGTAAATATATGCATGTTTATATATTTACAGCCAGATAGGCTGTATTGGAATTGGCATACATGCATTCCATATGCCTTCCCAGGACATCCTAGGACTAGGAGTTAGTGCATGAGATGGAAGTTATAGAACGGTTCGGAGGGTTTATGCAAAATAATCATTCTGGAGAGTGAGTTGAATTAAAATATCAATGTTCGGAGCGGCCAGTTAAATATTCTGGAGGTGATCCTAACCAATATCTCATCAAATGATGGGCGGCCCAGTTGATATGTATACATCGGAGGTTGTCCTGAGCAAACAAAATAATATATCGTCGTCGGGCGGCCCGATTAGTATATATATCTGTCGGAGGGTTGTCGCGAAAACAATGAAATAGAAATTACCGTAGAACTGGCGGTGTGAGAGTCGATGGACTCGGGATCTGATCGGTCGTGTGAGCATTCAAGTAGGATCATGCATTTACTTGAATGTGTGTTTATTGGAACATTTCACACTTAGGTGGTAGGTAGCCCACTTAGGTGGGTTATATCTTGTTCAGCTCTCTGTTGATGGGACTAACACTCACAGTGGGGCGTGAGAGGCGACAATCACAAAGCAGTTAGAAGAAAGCAGGATTAATGGCTTTGGATTTGTGGTGTATATATCGATGAATGTTGAATTTTAATATGTGTTGTATAAGGAAATTGATTACCTCTCTTGTAACTATTGGATATATAGTTGGACTCATGATTGAGTATGTATATTGAGTCTTGTTTATGGGCAAGTGGCGCGTATTGGATCTGTGCATATATTGGACTATTTGGGACGGAGTAAAGGCGGGTTTATGTGAAATGTTGTTGGGTAGAGCTCCCGTACAGAAGGAGGCTGCCCAGTTTGCCGTCGAAAATGGATCACCGAGCATTCCACGAAGCTCGTCCATGTGAGTTGTGGTGGTCAGCGAGACCCCAGGTTTAGGGCGTCACATGATGATATCCAGAAGGCATCTAGGCGACGATCCATGCCCGGGTTGGTAGCGTCGACAATCCCCTAGTTTATCAGAATTGGAGGAAGCTATCTTTCGGGCATGCCTCGTTAAGATCCGTGTAGTCCACGCCTCGATTTTAGCCTTTTGGATACCACCACATGGCCAGCCATTCAGATATTTTATCTCACGATGAATCTTGCTTTTAAGATTATCCACTTACGCTTGAATAACTGATGTGGTTGGTGGAAGCATACTTACTTTCTGTCTAACACACTTTAGGCGAAGGGATGACATTGAGGTTGTAGGAGGCATGCGGGGAGTTCGTAGGCCCAGTATGCGAGTGAGTCGAGGCGAATACATCCATATTGGGCCGAACTTTTGTTGCATTTGTTTCTTCCTCACATTGATTGAAGAACTGCCATATGTGATTTATATTGTCGGTTATATTGATTCCGAAGTGCACGATCCATTTGCTCCACATCCTCCACCCTTGCTTTGGCGGTATTTGTAATTGCTATTACGAGTGCAGGTCTTGAGAATTCGGATTAGTATGACTTTGGTTTCTCACACTCCGCAGCTGCGATGGTGGTAGCATTGTCGGTGCTGGTTGGGCGCTCGGAGGTCAGTTGCCCGGCCAGGTCGGTGGCGATCGTTTGGTTGTGGTTGAGGCCGCCGTTTCGCCGCGCCAGTGACGCGTTAACAATGGCGTTGTCGCCGGACACGGTCACCGTGATTGAAAATAAGACCTCACCCCGGTTCATTTGCCTGGCCGGAGGTAATGTTGCCCATCATTCTTTGTGGTTGCCGGGTTAAAACCGGATAGGATTCTGCAGACGAACTCGGCTGTCGAGATGTTCATGCGCAAGAGCGGGCGGATGCAGCAGATGTCAGTCGTATTTGCCGGTCGACGATTACTCATGCACATCAAAATCGTTAATACATAAAGTAAGTACGAGTGCATCGTGGTGTGGAGTGATGACCCTGGACGGGTTTATAGGGGGAAAGGATATAAGGTTGTAGATGTTTGGATTGCTCTGCACTCTTGTCTGGGGCGTGGATGGTGTTGCAGAGCTCGGACTGGCTGCGTCTATGACCTCTTCTTGGCAGCAGACTGTCACGATCATCCAGACCGGGCCGCCGTTATGCTGTAGTTTATGGTGGGCGAGGATTCCCGGGCGGGAGCTCTGGCAGCATCGCGCTATTCTTTGACCACGGGCGACCTCATTTCAGCGGGCCAGTCTCAGAGGCATATCTCTTGAGGTGGTCGACCTTGATTAATCTTTCCACCATGAATTTGACCCGACATCGGTTGGTCTCGTACATGGTCCCCATGGTAATCACATCTCAAAGGCGGATTTGCCTTGTGCGGGATCGACTGAATAGGTGTGGGCCGTTTAGTCGGGGTGATCAGGATGGGAGAAGAGTCACATCGTAGAGATGTTCAGAGGGTAAGTTGTGGTGGTTCCTCTTTCTCTACGATTGGTCGGGCGTTTATGGTTCTTACCACGACTTCCTTTTGTTGATGTCCCTTAGTGGCTAGCTTCTTTGCTTTGGGTTGATCATCACGGTTGAGAAATTTGCTTGAATATTGTCCTCCGGTGTTGAATATTTATCGAAAATAATTGCATGCAATTCTTCATCGTCACGGTGGATCGAGGATATGAAGTGGAAGAATGAGGTGGTCGACCAGGCTCCTTAATAAATTAGCATGCGGGACGTTCATCTTATGCGAATCGATTGTTGGACGGCCCCCAGAATCTTGGTGCGTCAGCGGATAGACTACGTCCTGCGGCCAGAAGATGGTTTGCGAGGCGCGATGTTTCTCGCACGCAGTGGCGGGCCAAACCTGAGCCGACCGGCGTCGCCAGGTTGTTGATCTCTATGGGGGTTATGGATAACTGAAGCGGATTGCCAAGCGGCGAGGCTGCTTTGCTGACCAGCGTTGATCTCCCATTTGAGTATCATTGCACGATTAAGTGCAACATGGTCACTCGGATCGGAATAGCCATCATACATAGCGAAAGGCGGTATATTGATGAAGCCCTTGTAATGGTTCGTAACTTAAGATGTGCTAGCCCAGCAAGGAGGATAGCATGTCTTTAGGTCCCCGGACAGTGGTGGATGTAGGCATGTGTGGGGTAGGTGCAGCCCCAAAGGTAGGATACATGAACGGAAGTGATAGTGCTACGTCCACTGCCGTAGACGCGTTCACGAAGTCTGCTCCGTATCCTTCGCTCTGCGATTTCTGCCATTTTCGGTGATGCATGCAGTGAGCGGCTAGAACAGAGCGGGGGGCCTCTTTCTCGATTCAGCCTCCAAGTTGTTCTTTGGGGAAGACATATTAGGAAGCGGAGAGCTACCAGAGGATAACTAGTCATTCGCTGCTGCATCACTGTCGCCAGGAAGGATGGGCTCTTTGCCTTTATTCTGTTTGATCGGGGGTGTAGGATGGCTGCTCCCTCGTGCATTTTCACCCCGATCCTCTTCCAAACGAGCCCGTAGGCGATCGTTCTCTTGCTGTAGATGATCAGCACGGTTCCGCAATTCAGCCATCTGTTTGGCCTGCTCTTCTTGCTTCGTCTCCATTTCACGGCGCCCGGCGAGTCAAGTCTCGAGGGCCGGTTTGTGAGTTCTTGGCCATGTGATAGGATCCAGATGAGCCGGATGAGTGGCGGAACCTCTAGAATTTTCGAGGTGTGGAGGATCAAACGATGGCTAACGTGGCCTCGCGCATTCTGGAGTGGGGACTTTTTTCTTGGTTCGTTTCCACATACGGCGTGATTATTGTCTTTGGAATTCTCGGAGTCTCGGATCGTCGGGCATGAACACAGTAGCAAAGACCGCATGAAAACAAGCAAAGGCACTTGGAGTAATTGGTGTGCTGGCCGGCTCTCGATGCTTAATTAAGACAAAGAAATAGGGCGTCGATGTCGGGTTTTTCGTGGGTATTTTCCACATACCTTTATTCTTATTCCTTCCTTATTTATGAAGGAGGATGATGATCTACTTTTCATGGAAAGTGGGTAATTGGTTTCCGAAATGGAAGGAAGAGAAAGGCAGCTTTATTCTGCGGTAATGAGATTTTCTCTTTTGGATAGCGAGTCATACGGATCTTCCACCTTAAGGATCGTTTGATCATCCTAAGGGCGATTACGTATGTGGTTTGTGGGAGGATGTGTTTTTGAGCTGCGAGGGATAAGTCGGAAAATTATTAGTTGGCCATCTTCTTAGAGTCGGCAGTTGACTAGAAGAGGATATGTCCGGGAAATAAATCCTGGAAGCATTTGCTGTGATCGGATAGTCCATGAGCTGGGCTTCAGGCCGTGGTTCAGATCTGTGTTCGTGTGAGGATGCTTGGGCCTCCTGTGGGCTTTGATCCGTTTGGGCATTCTGAATAAGGATGATGGGCCAAAAGCCATGGTACCCATAGAGCTGGTAGTATGGGTTGAGTCCGATGGGTCAACCTACTTCAACTCGAATTTTTGAAGGGTTGGGCTGTAAAATTTAAGGCTCGAATAAAACCAGAGAAATTTGGTCTGACCCGTTTTGGCTCATGGCCCATGTGAGTTGGACCCGGGTTAGGGCGATCGACCCCAAATTTTTATTTACTTTTTTAAGTAACTAGATTAGTAATTGAGATTTTCAAAAATTTATTTATAAAATTTGATATTTTTGCTATCTTTTTTATAGTATAAAGGGTTTTAAAAATAATTATTATTATAATATATGATTAATATGTCAGCTTGATTATTTTTATTCTTTTATTTTCAATTTCTAAATGTATCTTTTAATTTAATTTATATGATAATTTAATATTTAAAAAATCTTTTATGAAAATTCACAATTCATTTGAATTAAATAAATTATAGTTTAATATTGAATATATTTTATTTATCATTAATCATATTTTAAATATTTACAATTTCCTTTTTTTATTTATCATTTAAATTTTATTTAATCATATATGTTTTTTTGATAAGAATCTAGTTTATAAATTAAATAATTTTATTATTTAAACTAGCGTTAATAACAAAATAATGTTATTTTTAAAATAATTAACAAAAACTATATACTAATTTCTTTCCTAATATGATTATTATTACTTAAACTAGTGTTAATAACAAAATAATATTATTTTTAAGTAAGATGGATTTTTAAACAAATAAGATATTTGATTATTGTACGATTAAGATTTGTTTTTAGAAAAAATATTTTTTTATTCCAAACATAAATAAAATTTATGTTGTTAATGTAAGAATTTCTAAATGTGGGCTATTTGAATTGAAATTAACTGAATTAGTTTGGTCTAATAAAGGTGAGATATATAGTTAACTAATCGGAGTCCTAATATGGGAGCGATAGTGTGGTAGAGTGCGGCCCGGCCTATGTAAGGTCGAGTGGTCGAAAATTTCTATAATGTGGCTGATCCTCCCACAACCTGTCGTCGTTTGATACGTGGAATCTAGAAAACTCTCATACGTAATTGTCTCATTAGACCGGTGTTTTAACGAAAGAGGGGATAGGGAAGATCTTGGAGTTCGTGTTCGCGGATCGTCGTAATTCCTCGTAAAAACATGATGGATTCCAAATCAGTCTGCGAATCGACCGATTCTACCAGTTATTGTGTTTTGTTTTCTAACTATGGTGATCACGGGAATGCCGTGTTGTGGCTATACGTTATCTCAGACACCACGGTTTAGAGCCCGAACATGTGGATTAGGTTTTGTTCGAGAGGTTTTGTCTAGTTTTAATTTTAGCGAGGATGAAAGTTAGGATTTTATTGTATTTGGAATCTACTGTTGAACAGGAAAATCTTATCTGGTGCCGCGTGTCATTGGAGGGCGGGCAGCCATGCGGCGCTCACTGCCTTTATCTGGCGTGACGGAGAATATGACCACGCGCGATCTGGATCTCGAGCAGGCGCATCTCGGCCAGCGGTAGCAGGTTTGTGTGATGTGGCGACTATCATCGAGGCTGAGATCAGCGACCGAATTTTGACGGTCATCCGTTATTATTATTTTCATGCGTCTTTTCGTTAAGGTAATTAATTAATTACTATTTGAATTACCATTATTATTTTCATAACGTCTTTTAAATTAAAATTGGTCATTAAATTGCGCTGATTCTGTCGTGATTCGAACAATATCGTTCTTTTTGACATGTAATGTAAAGACCTTTACCCCTGTTTTTTAAAGTGCGGCATTACATATATATATAGTGAATCATGATACATAAAGTTTATATCACTTAGTATGAGTTTTGAAGGACCCAGGTGGAGTTGTAATGTGAGTAACATACATAGTGGTTTTAGAAATAGATTCTCTATATTGTGGTGGGATGTCTCATGATATAATAACGTGATGTACTCCCTGAGGCGATCGCGTTGATTCGTGGGAAGTGCATGTATAGCATGTGTAGAAATAGCTGATCTTAGTGCGTTCCCATCACCCCGAGGTGGTGATTTCACGAAAGATTAGGAATATGTTCTCATGGCCCATTGTCATGTGGAAGTGTACAAAGCTTGCGTGTCATATTACCTTAAAGGTGATTATGTGATGATGTGTGTGATTACTGTGTATTATTCACATGATGGCATTACATTTTTCAACGGATAATCTATGATTTGCGGTCAGCCCCAACTAAGGCTGCCCATGCATGGCCATGTTGATCGACATGTCATTAACATGAGCTTAGGAGTATCATGGAATCTTACATCTAATTAATTGAGGCCCATTTAGTTTATGTTGCTCTTATGAAGTTTGTATCTGATTTCTTTCATTACATTTTTGTAATATTTGAATATGTATCTATTCTTTCCGTTATTGAAGTATTTGTGAATGTAGATTTATCAAACAATTTGAGTACATATAATTATTTGAAAATCTGACGTTATCCAAGCTATGAGAGTATAGGCTATGGGGCATTCTTGGCATTACTTAACAATATAATCTGTTACACATAAAAAATCTGGATTAACTATCAAGGTAAGACATATCTGAGTTCGTTGGAACCAAATGATCTGGATGTCCTACGGTGGCTATATTAGGTTTTGGCCTTAAGGAGAAAATTTGGACTAACAAGATGGATAACATATGAAGTATCACTCATTATGAGGTATTGTCAGTTGTAGCTACCATATTGAATCAGTATCGGTAAGTTGAAAGCTCTGTGACCATGGAAGGCTTTGTGAGTACATGCGATTCATGATTCGGTGTTAAGGGCTTTATGGGATGGGATTAGCTAACAGAATAATCTACAGACCCGATATAAGAGTGCGCACTTACAGTTTTGTTTAGTGTATCTTGCTTTAGTGGAAATGTAGAATTTCTCAATGTGGGCTATTTGAATTGAAATTAAGCCCCGAGTGGTTGGTCTAATAAAGGTGAGATATGGATTAACTGTCCAGTGCAATATGGGCGCTAGTGTGGGTAAGTGCAGGCGGCTTCCGTGTGAGGAGGCCGGAGTGTGATGCAGAGACTCATAAATAGTGCCAAGTCCTCCACATGCTGGCCAGTCTGCGTTTGTTCCCGCGTCAGGATGCAGAAAACTCTCCTCTGCGTGGTGGCAAACTCATTAGTCTGAGTGTTTTTAACGAGGGGATAGGAGAAAGTCGCGGATTCGTGTTCGCGGATCGTCGCTAATTCCTTAAAGCATGATAGTTCAATCAGTCACGCCGTCGACAATTCTCTCTAGTTATTGTGTTTTGTTTTCTAACTATGGTGATCTGGGCATCTTAAGCATTCGCCTTTCTGATTAACATTCCCATTAATTAATAGGCGTGTGTCGCTGCTTGCTATGAAAAGGATGTACATCTTTATAATGTGAAATCATTCTAATGTGAAATCAAATGTTGTTATTGGATATAATGAGGATGGGGATGAGGATAAAGATTAGAGGCATATGAAATTTCATTTGATACTTTGGAGTTGTTTTTTTCCAGATATGTTATTAAGTTATTAATTTATTGTTTTTGTATTATTTAACTAGTTAGTTTGTACTGGATTTATAAAGTGCTGCGTTATTATTTATTTTAAGTTTGTTTACTATTATAGTAATGTTAGGACTCAAGTCTTTATATATTGAACATGTCATATTATTTATTTTTATTTAAAGAATGATAAATTTGTAAAATTATTTATTTTTATCATTTTTTAAGGTTTTGGTTTATTTTAGCTCGTTTTGGCTCTCTTGTATCAGTTGGATTGACGATAAAAGCTACCTCAAATAAGTAAAGTGGGTTGAATGGGTGACGAAAATGGGTTGGGTGTTAGCATGAGAGTTACAATATTCTCTTATTAAAAACGTCAGAGCTTGGCATCATCTTTGTGCCCCAACTTTAAACGGGGAAGCCTCTAATCAACACCTGAGGATTAGGCATATAAACTAAAATTTCGGCGTGGAGTTGAGATTTGAATAAATAATAATTTATAAATTGTTGTAAACTTTATTCTTAAAAAATAACAAATTATGGGATAATATGTATCATATCAGCAAGTCCAGAGGGAAAGATTAATACGTATTCTTCAAAAATAAAATAAAATAAGGTAACAAACATTTTACCAAAAAAAAGAAAGAGGTGGATGCACATTCAAATGCACAGAAAGATAAAAATCTTAACAACAGGAATAATAATTTCTGCCTGAATTTCTGGCTTTCCTAATTCCTCTCACAGATATCTTATCGGTTTCTGTCTCTCTCTCCATCGCCATTCGCGTCCCCACTCCCTCTATATATTAACATTCCCACTCCATTTTATTTGCATCTTAACTACTCTGTTTCAGATTGGAGTTTCATACTGTTCAAGGTAATCGAGGCGTTTCCTCTTCTCTATTGATCTTACTGGACTTTATTAGCGATTCTGTTGCTGAGAATTTGTTCCGGGAAATAATGAAACCTAGCGTGTTTCCGAGTTTTCTCTCTCTCTCTCTCTCTCTCTCTCTCTCTCTCTCTTTTTCTTTTTGGTTTCTTAAGAATATTATTTTTGCTCGTTTTCTTATCAACCAAAAGTTGGCTTACTTTTACGCTTTGTGCGTGATATTTTGAGGAACTGTTTCTGACCGTGAAAGGGGAGGATTGGGTTGGAGGATGGGATCAGGAGCTGCGGATGAATTTTGAAGTGGCAATCTGATTATTGGATTTTAATTCCGTTCATTTTGCTTGAATTTCTTGAATTCGGTCCCAATTCTGCGCCATTTCTTCTCTATTTCATGACATAATTTTTCTTTGAATTATAGGTGTCTCGGAGAAAGTAATCTATGAGTATTTTTAATTGAATTTTTATCCTTTTTTTCTCCTTTTCTTCTATATATGTCGCGGTTTTCCAGATTATATTGATATTGAATTAAATTGTATGATATATTTCCGTAGGTTTTTTTAGTTACTACTTACGTAAACTAATAAAAAACTTAGTTTATCAATTGTATGAGAGGGTTTTAAGAACATATGGTATTGACTGAAAATGATTTCTCTTTTTATTTGGTTTCCTTCACCTATTTTTCTCATATTGTCCATGCCATCTTAATTCGCCTGTGATGTTGCGGGTGGAATTCTTTTTCTTGTTGCAATTAATCTTCAACAGATAGAACTAGAGGACCCCGATCTTTTTGTCTTGTCTTATTTTCTTCGTGAACATCGTTAAGGCAAACTTAAAACAATTAACTGTTTATTGCTGTCGAGTTGTTACTTAAAAACAACCAAATGCAATTCTATTTAGGTTCTACATGAAGGGCCAATGTGTGTATATATAATAAGGAGACAAAGTATGAGCTGTTCCTTTTGGAAATTTACATACTTTGTATACTCATGAATAATGGTCAGTTATCCCAGCTGCTGTCAAGTCCTTAGTTGTATTTGTGTCATGAAGAATTTGGATCCTTAATGGTGATATCTGTCTTGGGAATATCTACTTCCTGGCGTTGCATGAACTAGTTTAGATATGGCGTTGTCATGGTATACCCTATGTCTTTTTCTGCTGCCATTACTGTACTATTGCCATTTTAAACCTTGTTAAATCTTTGGTTATTATGACAGTAACAGCTATCATTGTTTATACTTTTGTTTGCATGATCACACTGGCATCATTGGCTGGCGTTTAATTCTGTTACAATTCTATGAAAAAACCCTTAGTTTGTTTTGTTACTTGGTTTTTTTTTTCCAATTGCATTCGATGTGTTACATTTTTCCTTTTAATACTTGTGTTCAAGGTTCTTGCATTATCTTGTTGTATTATCTTTTTTGCAAGGCAATAGCCCCTCCATCTGGACCATACAGCCTATCAAGTGTATATTAGTTTGGATAACCTTCTCTAAGGATGTATCTGATCTTCATAGCTTTTATTTACTTTGTAGAATCATTACAATGGGACAAGCTTTTTGTTGTGTTCAAGTGGACCAGTCTAATGTAGCTATCAGAGAACAATTTGGAAAGTTTGATGAGGTGCTTGAACCTGGTTGCCACTGTTTGCCATGGTTTCTTGGGAGCCAGTTAGCTGGTCAACTTTCCTTGCGTGTGCAGCAACTAGATGTTCGATGTGAAACGAAAACTAAGGTTTGCCGCATTTTTGCCTCAATAGTAACTGGATTTGGGCAAACTAAAGTCTGCTGATTTTTGCACCATCCTTTAACTTTCTTTAATTTTAAACAGCTTAGATGTCTATGTTGCAATTAATTAGTGGATTCTGACTCATGGTCTTTCTTCAGGATAATGTTTTTGTTACTGTCGTTGCATCTGTTCAATATCGAGCCTTAGCTGAAAAGGCAGCTGATGCTTTCTATAAGCTCAGCAACACCAGAGCACAAATCCAAGCCTATGTCTTTGATGGTATGGACCTGAAACTCAAGCTTGTAACAAAATTTCCACAACCTTAATAATGTGCATGTGTGTGTTTTTTTAACTTGATCTGTTTTCTATTGATAGTTGAGCATCTATCCTTACCAATATTGTGCTATTTTTGTAAAGGCCATCTTGGCAACCTTTACTTGCCTCCAACACTGTTTTCCTGTATACATCTTGGGCTGTCCTTTTGGCTCCTGTGCTGTTTATTATTAGCATTTCCTTTTTATCTAAAAAAAAAAAACCATCTATCCTACCAAGGTTCAGCCGTGCCCTGTATAATTGCACAAGTTTTAATTTTCCCTTGTTTCGGATCTCATTAGCTCAATTGATTTTATTCAAAACCTTCTAAAAAGATTTTTTGGAATTGCTCCTTACCACAGTATTAAGTTTCAAATCTCAAATTGTGTATATTGGAACAGCCATGGTGGTGGAAAAATTGAGAACATCAGTGCCTCTAACTACAAGGCCCTAAAAATGTGATTGATTGGATTTGATCACAACTAATGGTTTTTTAAACATATTTGTGACTACCAGTAAATTACTCAGAGGGCATTTGTTTTAGTCTACTTGTTTACTGTAATAATGGCTTGCTGGAGGAACCATATGTATGGCATTGATGTGGTGATATTATTGATTTAGTGATTAGAGCTAGTGTTCCAAAGTTGGAACTGGATTCAACCTTTGAACAGAAGAATGAAATAGCAAAGGCTGTGGAGGAGGAACTTGAGAAGGTACCTTTATGTTCAAGTATCATTGTTTGACATGAAATAAAATTTAACATTCTTCTGGTGATGCATAGGCAATGTCAGCTTATGGATATGAGATAGTTCAAACACTTATTGTGGATATCGAACCAGATGAGCATGTGAAAAGAGCAATGAATGAGATAAATGCAGGTATTTGTTCTTACGGTCACAGATTAGGAATAAAAAGGCTGAATTATGTAGTATGTCCATTTGCTTATTCCCTCTCAGAAGAAGAATTGATGTGGCTTAAAGACAATTCAGTTATTTAAAGTTTAACATCTGAAACAGATTTACATGTTCTTTGTCAAGGTGGAATAAGTTTGCTGTATCAGATGAGATGATGAGAAGCCATTTTTATTTGAAACATGTGATTATAAATAATGTGCAGCTCTTCCCACAAATTTATAAGGGTTCCATCTTGCACCAACCCTCATTACCTAATTATTTATCCGTTCTCTGAATTTTTTGACTTATGGTTCTTTGCTGTAAGATAGCTTCTAGAATGAGGTTGGCTGCTGGTGAGAAGGCTGAAGCGGAGAAGTTATTGCAGATTAAACGAGCTGAAGGAGAAGCGGAATCCAAGTACCTAGCTGGGCTTGGCATAGCTCGGCAGCGCCAGGCCATTGTAGATGGGCTTAGGGACAGTGTTCTGGCCTTCTCTGTGAATGTGCCAGGGACGTCAGCGAAGGATGTCATGGACATGATTCTGGTGACTCAGTACTTTGACACCATGAAGGAGATAGGTGCATCCTCAAAGTCTTCCTCTGTTTTCATCCCGCATGGACCAGGTGCTGTGAGAGACATCACTTCGCAAATTAGGGAAGGTCTCCTTCAGGCTGAGGCAGCATAAAACAAGCATCAAATTTAGCCACTTAGTGCCGTGGCCCCACATTGGTATATGCCAAAATATTATAATGATATTGTCTAAAGCTTGCTTTTATATTTGCTTTCTCTATTATAGGCTGCTGTGTAATCGAATGTTGTGTAAGTAGTAAGTGGTAAAGAATGGAAGAGGATGATGTTCCCCATATGTTATGGTATTATGTATAAGATGCTTATAATGTTGTATTTAAGATGTTTATGAAAAAATATATGTGGAATTGAAAACTTATAATGTTGTTTTTAAGATGTTTATGAAAAAATATACGTGGAATTGGAAACTGGGATCCTTTCCTTTGTGCTATCACTGTTACGTTACTATTTGTTCTGACAAGTGCAAGTACAAGTGCAAATGATCTCATATTGTATCCATCCAGCTTGGGCGAGCCGGCGGAGATATGGAAAAGGTTATTGTCATTTGGCAGATCTCATATTGTATTCTAAGTTTATTAGGGCACGTTTGGTTTCCGTTTTCATCGAAAACTATTATTGAGAACAATTTTTGAAAACTCAAAAGAACACAAACAACGTCACAGAATCCTTCTAGTGTGAGAAAAAGCTGAGCTGGTTTAAAGAGTAGACCCATAGTTCAAGGTGCCTTTGACTTAGCGAAGAATTCGCTTACAAGCTATCCAATGAGCGACTGTTGTAGGAGCTTGAAGGAATTGACTCACAACTTATTTACAAAGAATGATAGGTTTGGTTTTGTGAGTGTAAGATACTGCAGAGCCCCTATTGTGCTTTTATACATTGAGGGATAAGCAAACAACTCACTATCATTTAAAGACAGTCGATTGCCTAAGCACGTTGGGGTTGGTTGGACTTGGCTTAGCAGCAATCATATTTGTTTTGTGTAACAAATCTCTAGCATATTTGGATTGATTTAAATGTAGCCCAATGGAAGAAATAGTGACTGAACCCAGGTTTTTGAGAGCAAACTGGTTATGAAGATCCTTGATCACCTGCTTGCTGTATATCATCTTGACTTTCTCCAGTCATCATCATAAACCAAAAGCAATATCATTCTCCCATATTTCCGAGTATAAAATATCATTAGAAAATCCCCAACTGATGAGAGTGCCCTTCAGCATATCGAACCAGGCTCTAGGTGCCTGTTTTAGGCCATAAAGAGCTCTGCGTAACTCACAGACAAATGTGGGGTTGGTAGGGTCAATGAAGCCTTCAGGTTGATTCATGAAGACTTCTTCTTGAAGGTTTCCATTAAGAAAGGCATTGTTAATGCCTATTTGCGGGATATTCCATCCCCTTGACACAACTAGAGTAAAAAATTATTCTGATAGTTGAAGGCTTAACCATGTAGTTCTCTAGTGTTCGTTGTGAAACCAAAAAAAATATGAGGA
The DNA here is from genome assembly GCA_016808115.1 of Tetrastigma voinierianum. Taxonomy (NCBI): domain Eukaryota; kingdom Viridiplantae; phylum Streptophyta; class Magnoliopsida; order Vitales; family Vitaceae; genus Tetrastigma; species Tetrastigma voinierianum. The sequence goes on from JAEQBH010001385.1 coordinate 124,392, forward strand.
AACAAACACACGATCTGAAGCAAATAATTACAAAGCGGTCAGCCACAGCGATAACGTTGTGTCCTTACAAGGCAATTGGCACCTCGGCTTATGTCTGAGGATGGAAGACCAGTAGTCTCCCGGGATAATCTGCGGATCCCTCGTTCCTCCAGTCTGGATCGGAGGACCAAGCCCGAGCTCAACAGCAGAACAATCGCACAAAAATGACAGTGATGAAGTGAGGAGAATGGAGAATAGTTTTTCGTTATTATAAAAAATGGGAAAAACGGGAGTATAAATAACCCAGGAAGTGTCTCCACGACAGACATTATGGATTCGAAAAGGTATGGCAAGCGAAGTCTTTACATGAGGACACATCTTTTCATTCATTTAAGGAATTTGTGGATACAAGTCTAACAATCCCAACTGAATGAAAAGTTTTGATATAATATCTCCGTGTATGCATGAGATGCAAAGTCTTGATTATTCCATGAGGAAAGCGTTGCGTCGGGATAAGTAATTACGAGACTTTGAACTTTCCTTAGTGAAACTCTTCGGACTTACTCGGTGTCTGATGGAGCTTTATGTTTTGGGCTAATCGGCCTTTCGTGTAAGCTAGGCAGTAGAAATCCTGACTATTTCTCGAACAAATTGGTTCTCCTTTATTTGTGTTCGTTTGGCCATGAACAGCTTGGTCTCATAGGAGTGTTTTAGAGAATTCGACCTTCTGATTCTCACGAAGCGACCCTCACTTCACACTCACGTAGGCGGTTACGAACATATAGTTTCATAATCATTAAAGCTTTGCTTAACCTTCACATATTAATCACTTTATCGGGAATGGGTAAAACTCAAATTTGGCTGTTACCTCTATCTTTGTCTTCATAACTTTCGTTGTCCTTTGAACCTAGATCCTGGGATCTCAGTCAACTAGGTAAAGATTATGCTGTATGATGACTTGTTTAGAGGCCTTAAACCCATTTCCCTTAATGTTTTGCAACCATCTCTCTAGTTGGGCCTTTTGTCAATGGATCCATGATATTATCTTTTGACTTCACATAGTCGATTGTGATCTTCATTTGAGAAAGTTGTCTTCTTATGTCATGTCTTCGACGGTAGCAATGTCGAGACCCTACTAGTTATACATGACATTCCTTGCCCTTCCCTATTGCCGTGACTATCACAATGTATACATACTGACGGACGTGGTTTGACCAGTTAGGAGATATCTTCGAAATTTCAAAGCCATAAAACTATTCAGGCTTTATCGAAACATCAGTCTGATTATAGTGGATCACAGATCTATGATACAAGTTTGTTTGGATGATTTCAGAATAACTGTAAATACCTTTGAGAGTGTGAATACATATCCACTTGTTGATTTTGTGTCTTTGAAGTGCCGGGTTATCGGTCGCATCCATGGTATCCTTCAAATGCTATAGGATATTAATGTAATCTGAAAGCATAATCTTAGTATGCTTCGTAGCCAAATAAATGTTTCCATAGCTTTCTAATGATTTCGTTTGAATTGTATGCTCGACTTGAAGCATAACATACATTATATCGGCTGAATCTGGAGTTCACTTGACACATTAATTGCCTAATATACTAGCATACTCATTTTGAGCTTTGTTTCACCAGTATTCTTAGAAGATGTAAATTAACATCTATCGAGGTCTTCTTTGATCTGATACCTAGATTCTTGCACTTTCAAGAATGAACAATATAATGGGATTGTGATAAACTATCCTCAGGATGTCTTATGGATTTAACTCTAAAATAACATCGAGTAGCCCCGTATCTTTCATTTCAAATTTACTTGCGAGCAAGCATTGATTTTCTTAATAGTCTCGCCCATCAGCACTGTTATAAGCATATCGTCTACATATAGACATAAAATGGCAAAACAATTATAGAGTTTTGCTTACTTAACATATACACATTCTCGCACTCATTAATCTTGAAACCATTTGATAACATGGCCGTGAATTTAGCATGTCATTGTTTTGGTGCTTGTTTGATCCATAGAATTCTTGTGATAAAGCAGACATACTTCTGCTCTTGTCTAGAACAATGAAGCCAACGGGTTGTTCCCGAATATATTTCTTAACTTTGGAATCTCAGTTTAAGAGTAGTTTTCGTCCATTTGATGGATTTCAAGCTTATACACATTTTGCTATAACCCAATTAGCATCCTTATGATGTTCTAGTAGCGGTGAATAAGTATCAAAATAATCAAGACCTTCGTTGCTTGTATCCTTTTACTACAAGCACTGCTGTAACATATTATCAATAGCAACAAAGCTTTCATTTTCCTCTTGAAAATCCACTTACATTGTAGTGGTTTTATTACCGGGGAGGAAGGTCGACCAATTTCATGTATGATTTTGACAAGATGGATTCAACTTCACTATTGATAGCTTCTTTCCAGAACGGGGCTTCTAGCGAAGTCCACTGACTTCTTTGAATGTCCAGAGGCTCATTTTCCGATAGATACGTTAAATCGGAGTCAGGCGTGGAAGTGCTTTGTCTTTTACTACGTCTAGGTTCATCCTCCATTGGATCACTTCTAGATATAGTCTCTTGAGACCTCTTATTATTATCGATTGCACCGTATCGCATGTTATATTGAAATATATTTTGAAGAGCGAAGCGTCCATGATTCAATGATCGTGACATGTATATGCGGGATCTTTGACTTGTGAATAAGAAAACGATATGCATTGCTATTCTGAGCATATCCGATAAAAACACAGTCAACAGTCTTTGGTCCTACCTTAACCTTTTAGGCTTAGGAGCATGACCTTAGCGAACACCCCACACTTTGAGATAATTCAAGTTAGGCATTACGCCTTTCCATTTCTCATAGAGTTTGTTGTGTCTTTACGGCCCAGGGTACTACATTTAAAAATAAAATTTGCCGTTCAAAGCGGCTTCCCTGATCTGTGGTAAACCAGGGAACTATTCAACAATGCATTCATTGTTTCCTTTAAATCTTAGGTTTTCCTTTAGCCACTCCATTAGATTGTAGTGTATAAGGGCTTGATCATTTGATGAACGATACAGGCTCACGGTACAAATTTCTAAATGGAAATTCATATTCCTCCTCTGTCACTCCTTATGATTTTAATTTTCTTGTTGATCGGAGTTTCAACCGGCCTTATAAGATTTAAGCATTTCACGGCCTCATCTTTACTTTCTTAAGCGAAATGCGACATAACAATCTGTGACGATCATATAAAAGTAATAAAATACTTATTACCACCTCTTGGCGGTATTGATTTCATACTCGCATATCTGTGTGTAATGGAAATCTAAAGGTTTGAAAGTCTAGTATCTACAGTGGAAGGGCTTAGAAAATTTAGATTCAACACACACTTGGCATTTCTCATTTTAGACCAGTCGAACTTTGTAGATCCCATATTCATTAATTTCTTTATTGACTTATAGTTAGGTATTTATTAAGCAGTGGCATGCGAATGTTTAGAACTCAGCTTTATAGGAAAAGCAACTTTATTAGATATCTCTTGGTTACAACGGTCATTACATTTAAGCCCAGACAAGCCATCACTTTCGAGATAACCCTTTCCACAAAATCATCTCATTTTGAGTACAAACTTATCGAGATACAAAAACTTGACTTGGAAGCCATTCTTGCTAAGGAGAGAGCCTGACACTAAATTCTTGCGAACATCTGGCACATGCAGAACATTAATTAGTGTCACAGTCTTTCCAGATGTCATCTTTAAACTGACCTTTGAGCACGCTAACCTTAAGTTTGATGAATTACCCATATAAAGTTTTCATCACCCCCACGGTTGTGGGCGTAACATTGATCTGTTTGCACGAGATCTGATTGCTCGGTATCAATCCACCACTCCTTGGGGTTTCCCGCCATATTACACTCGGATATCGCAAGCGGTGATTAGATATCCCGCCAGTACCATTGGAGATCTTTCCCACCATATTGCCCTGCGTTTTACACATCTTTTCTTGGTTACTGCGGTCTTTGGCTCGATGTCTAGACTTACCCGCAGTTGAAGCACTTGCCCGATGAACTTCTTGAGGCCTTGGTTTGAATCCCTCTCTAGACTTGCGGGCATTTCTCTTAGTTGGGTTTAGATCCTTGACAACATTGGCCCATGAAACTTCTAGGTGCTTCCCAACTTTCTTCTCGGGCGGTATTGTCTTCCCTCGATCCTCATGAGACAATCAAGTCTTGGTAATGACTCTCTCTTGTGTTTGAGATAATTTTAAAATCCCTCCGGAAGTGTCGAGTTTTCAATGAGCATGACCACTTGATATGTCTCACTTAGAGTCATTCCTTAGCATGAATATCATGCACAACCCATAGGCGGTGAACTGACTTAAGGCGGTCGATCAACCATCTTGAAGTCGAAATTTGCAAACAATGAATTTCTTGATCCCGACATCTTCGATTTGTACTTCTTGTCCGGACTATCCCATAACTCCTTAGCACCGGACTGCGAGATGTTATAGAGTATTTTCGGGCCGTTGAGGACATAGTCGCGACACAAGAAGTTAGAATGATTCAATGCATCCACAGCAACCAACTTTTCTTTATCTGTCTCTCCAATGTCCAATTTAGGACCATCCTCATTGAGGAATATTGCCAAGTTCAAGGTTGTGAGATAGAACAACATCTTCACATTGCCATCTCTTTGTCAGTACCATTGAACTTTTAAGCTTTCTCCATGACTCGGAATAGGAGTTAAGCTGAGTCGGCGTCTGCATTTACGAAGGATAAAGATAAAACGAACAATATTTGAATAAACTATAAATATTTAAATATGAACGAGAAGCAGCAATGATAGAAAGCGAAAAATATTTGAATCTAGTAAATATTTTATCTAATGAAAGCGGAGCGCAATCTTCAAAAATTTGAATACGCGAAACTTAACGCGTTTTTAGAAATTTTAAAATGAAGCGTAGTTCAAGCGAAAGCGGTTCACAAGGAAGTCGATATTCGAATTAGTATTAATTTACGAAATAAAACAATTAAACCAGTGGCCTTTCAATCTATATTTAAATTAACATAAGCAGAATTCTTGACATAAGCAGGCAAGCGATAAATCATGCGGTGTGCTGAAATATAAAATAACCTGGCAGTCGTTTTACTCCCGAGTATAGAAAGGGAAATATTTGACTAAAGCCTTGCCCAAGCCATGATTTAGGCTATGAGTACAAAAAGCGGGAAATATTTTACTAAACGTAACAAATATGTGAATTTAAGCTGTGATGCAGAACGGAAGAAAAAGATATTTGGCATAAGCAGCAGCTACGATACGAAAAAATACAACAATATATGTGGTCTTACTGAAGAATAAAATCGTGCCTACAGAAGCAGTACAAAAAAAAAAAAATTCGTGCCTAAACAGAATCTAAAGATGAGGCACTGCAAAAAAATAAACTATAACAGATATTTTAATGAAAAACTGCAGTACAGGAAAAAATGTTTGAGTCAAATTTCAAATCGTCTTATGTATTCAAAGCTATAGTCTTAGTAAAAAACAGCTACGATCTTACAGAATCTATAGTCGGCAAAAATTTAGAATCTGAAAAGCGCAGTCTTAAAAAAAAAATTGAATTTAGACTCTGATGCAGGCAATGATCTACAAAAATTTGAATCAACGAAAAAAAGCTGAGTCTTAAAAAAAATTCAAACCAGCTGTGATCTCGAGAATCTATGATCTTCAAAAAACGAAAAAGCTGATCTTGAATTGAAAATAACATAAACGAAAGGTACGAATGCAAATACGAAAACGAGCGAAACGGTCAAAAAGAAAAAAAAATGTAGCGAGCGAGAACCATTCGTTTCCACGAAGCGAGCAATTGAAAAATCACGAAATTACGTCTTAGATTGTAGTTCTCTAGTGTTCGTTTAAAAAAAAGAAACCAAAAAAATATGAAACAAACTTGCGGTCTGACAATAATTAGAAAGCGGTCAAGGCAACGATAACGTTGTGTGTGTCCTTAAAACGATTTAGCCCCTCGGCTTATGCAGGATAAGAGGACAATCGTCTCTCGGGATAGAGACGGATCTCGTTCCTCCGAGTGGTACGGATCGTGGAGGGCGACAGCTAAAACTATGAAACCAGTAGCACAAAAATAGCGAGTGATGAAGTAGGAGAATGGAGAATAGTTTTTCGTTATTATAAAATGGAAAAGCGGGAGTATAATAACCCGGAAGTGTGCGAGACGGACGTGTCGTTCGAAAATGTATGAACAGCAAAATACGTTACGATGAAGGACATATCTTTTCATTCATTTAAGGAATTTATGGATACCAAAGTCCCAACAAACCATTGGGCTGAAAGTCTCAGAAATTGTTGTTCTCATAATTTTGAATGTTCTATTTTTTTGTGTTTTTTCATAACAAAAAAAAAACCAAATGTGTTTTTTGTATTTTCCTCTTTTTCCTTGTTTTTCTTGTTTTTTAAAATTGTCTTAATAACGATTTTTTAAAACACATAAAATACTATTTTGGTGTTTTCTGAAAATTTTCTTGTTTTTTAAATTTAGTATTTTCTATGAATAAAAACCTGATTTTCTAGGAATCAAATATATTTTTTGTATTTTCCTTATTGTCGTTGTTTTATCTTAGAGTTTGGTTTGTTTTTTTAACGGGTTTATAGAAAACTCCAAAGTAGAAAGGAAAAAGAAGAAGAAATGAAATTTCATGAAATGGGATGAATGGATAAAATTATGTGAAAAGTAGGTTTCATGTTATAAATTTGAAAATAATTGAACGTTCATCACTAAGAATTGTGTATCCATTATTTAAGAATATTCTACCGTAACTACCAAATGTGTTTTCATAATTGGTCAATGTGATTGATACATTGACTAGTTATGATAGTACATTAAGTAGTTATGATAGTATATTTGCTAGTTACGGTAATACAATAATATAATCCTAATTATTTTTCATGAGAATAACTTGAATCATGGATACACAATTCTTAATGACGAATGTCCAAATATTTTGAAACGAGGAGCCTAATACATTCTTATTGAGATATGGCCTTTGAACTAGATCTGGGAATATGGGTCGAGTCAGGTGGGGTGACCGGGGTCGACCGATATTTTGGAGGCGGGTAGGTAAGGTCATGACCCAAATAAAATCCGGCCTCATGGCCTGCCCAGGAATTGGCTCATGACCCATCCGGGTTATGGGTGAAGCCCACGGCCAGTGGCTGAATTTTTTAAAATTTTTTTATTATTAATTTTTTAAAAATGACATACATATATATATATATATATATATATATATATATATATATATATATATATATATATATATGATGACTTAATAGATTTATTTCTAAATCCTATAGTGACAATACTAATAAAGATGAAGATTAAGGGCATAGTGGATTTCATTTGAAACTTTGGATTTATAGTTTTTAAGATATCATTTATTTGTCACTTTATTTTTTTTAGTACTTTGAATATGAGCATGTTTATTAGTTTTGTTTATTACACTTTGACATGTTTATGATTTGAAGTTTCATTTTTTATCATGAAACTTTGAACTTGATTGTGGTTGGTACTTCATTAATTCTAATTATTATGTGATTGTAGTTAGTTGCTTAATAAATACTAGTTAGTTTGGTTATAAATTTATAATGATGTTTATCATTATTTACGTTTATTTAAAACTTTAAATATTATTATATTATGCAGCTCCATCATTTATGCATTAACTATTATTAAACACTTGTGTTTTGTTTTTATTTGAAGAATGATAAAATTAGATAAATTCTGAGTTTTAGCATTTTTTTAAATTTTAGCGGTTTGTGGCTTTAACTAGTAGCTGCGTCGGGCCCAGTAAGTGGTGTTTGGGCTCGAAAATGTGGTCCAAATTAGTCGGGCTAATTTTGTACACAACCCAAATGGGCTAGACCCGAATAGGCTGGGCCAGCCCATTTCCCTGCTATACTTTGAACCATATAGGCATGGTCTTTTTTGGGTTTGAGAAAAAAAAAAAAGGAACAAATATATGGTATGGGAAAGTGAAACCTCACACCATGCCGGACTGTTAGGTTGAGCATGGTCTGTTGTTTAGGTTAACCTAAACATGATTAATCATTTTTTGATTATCTATATATCAGTTTTTGGTTAACTAGAATAAAATAAATAAATTTGTAATTCTTAATTATATATTAAAGTTTAAATTACAAAATTTACTATAAATAAAATTAAAAAAATGGAAAGTAATCAATTTATTTGTAATCTCATCATGATATTTGGTGTATTTATATATAAATTTATTTGTTTAATATATATTATATTTTATAATTTTATATAATATTATTATTATTTTTTAAATTTGGTTGATTAACCAAAATTATGATTTTTATATTTTATAAACCTAAATCTAAATCAAAACTAAGAATGATATAAAACAAAAATCAAAACCGATGAATTTGATCAACCTATTTTTTTTATTTGGTTTTGATCTGATTTTTCGATTAATTTTGATGTTTTAGGTTGTTTTTTCTCAACCTTACGGGTACGGGTTGTATTCTCCCCCACTTTTCCTCAAACGTGACATTTAGCACGTGCACCAAATTAGGCACGTGATTTTGGCATCCTCCAGTATTAGAAATTATTTTTGCAACGTCCTCATTACCACAATCTGATCTTATCTCTGATATTATATGGATATCGTTGTCAAATTATCATACCCACTTTAATTATTTTTTTTAAAAGAAAAATAATTTTATTTGTCAATGGTTATCTGATTAAAATAATTGCTTATAAAAAATAAAATACTTTGTCTGAGTTAATAGCATGTGAATGTTCCAGGAGTGCATCACGTCGATAGTTAAGCACTGCAGCATTTTAATATTCTTATTATGAAATTAAAATATCGCAGTTTCGATTAAATAACATGTTGACATTAATGACCGTTAATTTGATTTCTTATCGATCGAATATATTTCACTCGTTTGAGTTATCACTCCGATTAAATAAATGTTCTGTGTGTGTGATAGCACAAGATAATCAAAATGATAATTAAAACAAAAGAAAACCTAGATTTTGTGGAATAACTATTTTATTAAGAAAGAAAATGATGAAAATATGTATAAATGATGGTTTTAGGTTAAGAATGATAAAAAAAAAAAAAAAATCACCCTTATTTACTTAAAAGAAAAAAGACTATCATATAAAAGGTTTATAGAAAATGTTTAATTTATCCCGTGACCACTTTAAATTGAATAGCATACCTTTCCCTCATAATTATCTACTCCACGGATACAGTGATGAGTATTAGAAAATTAAAATAAATAAATAAAAAATACCAAAGAAAAGGGAAATTTTTTTAAAATAATATAGAAAAATAAAATCTGTATTTTGGTTAAATATTTTATATAAACTATTATTTAATAATATATAAAATTTTAATTATAAATATTTTAATAATTTTTCAATAATAAATGGTAAACCTTACATATAAAATCATGGGAAAAGCAAGGTACTAATTTCAAAATATTTGCACATATATCACTAAAAATATGATTTTTATGGTTCATACTACTCTTTAAAAAAATAATTATGAATCTGCACAAAAAGTACATAAATAGCAAATGAGAAAACCAAAAAATTAATGAAAATTGGCAAACAAATGGAAATGGACGAGCTTGTCAGATGACCTGTGGTGCATCCGGCCAAAATATTGAAGTAGTACATTGAATATTATGGTAGTACATTGAGGGTGTGTTTGGTACATTGAATTAAGGAATGAGAATGAAGAATCTCTTTCCATTCATATTTATCAAGGAATTGAATTAATAATTTGATTTCATTTTTTGGATTAGTTTAGGAATATTACATGAAAATAATTGTTTGTTTTCATTTCATTGTTTGGTAATACTAGAAATTGACATGAAAAAAAATAAATTGATAATAATACCTTAAAACTTTTAGAGCTTTTAAAAAAAATATGTCATTCATTGATAAAATATTTTAATTATTCTCCATTGCTTTTATTTTTAAAAATAATTATAGTCATATGATGACAAATAAAATATTAGAAATTAAATTATTTTAATATATAAATAATTTCAAAGTATTTTTCGGTTTTTTTAGAACCATTCACCAAGCATCTTTTTAGTTTTTATGTAATAGTTTTATAAAAATGTATCTTCTTAGGCTTTATGTAATAGTTTTATAAAAATGTTTTTTGAATATTATAAATTTAATGATAAAATAAAATGGTAACATATTTTCTCACAAAAAAAATTCAAAACACATCAAAAACAATTTTTTTGGATTTCACATAGCTTTCATAAAATGCTTTAAATTATTAATTAGAATTATGAACAAAATGTTAAAGGTAAAATAGCAATTTTAAGTTTTTATGTTTTTTAAAGAGAAGGGTGAATAGTTGTCAAAGAAAAGGAGAATAATGAATCAAATTATCAGAATACCACCTATATCTAAGGAATCAAAATCCTACTTAGAAGTAGAATTTGATTCCCTTTGACCATTCCATTCCCTCGTACTTAAATTTCATCCAAACATGGGAATGGGTTAAAGCAGTAATGACATTCTCATTCCACATCTCTATTCCCATGAGCCAAATACACCCTGATAGTTATTGTAGTACGTTGACTAGTTATGGAATTACATAGAGTTATAGTAGTAAATTAACTAATTATAGTAGTAAATTGACCAGTTATAGTAGTACATTGACCATTATTGTAGTATATTGACTAGTTATTGTATCACATAGAGTTTGACAATACATTAACTAGTTACGGTATAGTACATTGATTATTTATGGTTGTACATTGACTAATTATAATAATATATTGACTATTTAGGGTAGTAAATCAACTATTTATGGAAGTACATTAACTACTTATGGTAATATATTGACTACTTATAGTACATTGACTACTTGTTGTAATACATTGACTACCTAGGGTGGTAAATATGATAAAAATTGTTTTAATTTCACATGATAATATAATTGGATTTAAGACTTAGACAATTTGACAACATACAAGTGGCCAACGAATGTTTAAGTAAAAACACATATATATATTTTGAGATCATGGTGTCCAAGCACTATTACATCATAATGTTTAAACATTTTGTTCACACAATGTCCAAGCACAACCAATGTTTACATCATAATGTTTATACAATGATCCTAATATTACGCAATGTATAGCATTAAAAGAATACATGAATTGTTCACTACTTCCTTATACATAATGCAACTCATTGCTTTCCAATTGGAGTAAGCCACCAAATCCAAGCTCTCTAATTGCATTGAGCTTCTCTTCATCCAAATAACATACAATGGAAAAGAATTTACACCCCAAACACCTTGATTCGGGGATCTTTCCCTACAAATATAACACAAAGAACCATATTAAACATTTAACATTAAAGAATATAAATGAAGAATAAACATTTATCATTGGAGAATGGAAATGATCACCTCACTACATGACTGCAAAAGATACCCCTTATATTTCTTTTGGGCTTTATTCATTTATGTATTATGGTAATACATTCACTACTTATAATAGTATATTTATTAGTTAAGGCAGTACATTGACTTATTAGTTATGATAGTACATTCACTAGTAACTTATGATAGTGCATTCATTGCCCAAGATAGTACATTGACTAGTTTTAATTGTACATTCACCGTTATGGTTGTACATTGTAAACAAAGCTACATTAAAAGCAATACCAAGTTTTACAACATAACATTTCATAAAAAGCATGCCACCACAAGTTGGAAACAAAAAAAAAACCCTAACATTTTAACTAAAAAAGAAGGTATTTTCAACAACCAGAACATCATTCAACACAGACAACACAAAAAAACTATAATTGTACCACAAATACTAACTAGAACCAAAAAAGAAGAAAAAAAACCAGAACAACCATCAACATTGAAAAAAAAATTAAACTTTTACCCTTACCTTTGCCCTAGCTACTGGCAGATGAATGGAAGCACGAAATAGCACTTTCTTTGAAATCGGGAAGATGGAGTATTAGATTACGTGAGACACATATCTAAGTCCTCATAACCAAACGAGATCGCCCTAAGAAGAGAAATGCTTGGGAAGGAGAAGCAGGAAAATAGATGAGTATGGTCAAGAGAAGAACGGAAGGAGAACCAAAATATTGCTTTTTTTTTTAATTACAACTGCATTCATGAAGGGTATTTTCAGATTTTACATTTGCTTATGTACTTTTTTTGCAAATTCATATTTATGTATTTTTTTTGCAAATTCATTTTTATTTTTTAATGAGTAGTCTGAACCCTGATGCATACTTTCCCCTAAAATCATCTCTTAGTATTATTATTTTTTTTCCTCACGGATAAAGGCTTACGGGTTTGCCAGAAACAAACCATTACGCTCACCCCAAAACCCCCCTGGCCCGAGAAACGAGGAACCAATTTTGACAGGTCCATTAAAAAGGGAATAATATTAATAAATTCTTATTATCAGAAATCCATTTTTCATACCACATTCTAAATTTTTTTGAGCATTAGATGTTTTCAGAAGACATATTCTAATTGATTAAGAAAAATACAAGAGCAGAAATTGTAGGTTACCAAATAGGCAAAAGCTCAGTCTAAGTTTTCTTTGGATACAAATGAGACAAGTATAGGGCAAGGGAGAAAGAAGTACAGAAAATAACGGATATCAAGCCCAAAAAGAATTAAAATATTTAGGCCAGAAGAAACAAAACATAGCATGTTGAACCAAAATTCATTAAGAATTTTTTTAGCCGAAGTAAACTATCCTCCTTTTTATATAATGAAGGATGGATGATGAGTTCTAGAACTGGGAAAACGATGACAGAGTTGGTCCATGCCACCACCAGCAGCAATTATTTTTTACAACCCATAGCAACCACCAAATCCGAAGAAACAAATAGAACCCAACCCCCCCACCATTAATAGACCAAAAAAAAAGAGTTTCACCAGGAAAAAGGGAACCTCTGTCTAAATGTCATTCATTCCTGCTTGCTAATGCTACCTACCTTCTTTTATTAGTCTCCGGCCGTAAACAAGGCCAACCCACCACAAGTGAGATCTCTATCTATGGCTTTAGAGCCAAGGCCAATCCAATCTTTGCACTTTTCTCAACTGCCCTGGCATCAACTTCTCCTGATATAGTGAAGAGGGATTTAGGGCGCCACTCATGCTGGATGAGAGCACTCACCTTTCCGCTGTTGTTGACCCGAGCCTTCACCATGGTTAAGGGGTCCAGGGCATGATGTGTGCCGATGGTAAGATTGTTTTCGTTGGTAGAAAAGGAATGGCTCAGCTCCGCACCAACAGCTGTGTTAGTCAGTGGGCTTACAGTGTGGTAGTATGAAGCATTAAGTGTGTCAGCCTTGTCATTCCTGTTATTATTAATATATCTCATCAGACAGAGGATGAAGCATATATAATATCCATATATCCATAAATATGCATATAAGCATGCATACAGAGAGACCAGACAAATACAGAGACCATTCTGATTCATGTTTGATGTTTGTAATAGGATTGAATACTTCTATCCAGCAGATACTTAAAGACTGTAGGCTTAATATTCTTTAGTTCTTGCTAAAAAGATTACTAGCGGCAGGGAGCATTTTATTCACAAACATTTAAAATGAGATTGATATAGAAAGTGACTTATTCATCATCTGGACAGAAGAATGAAAGTGAATTGATACTGAACATTGAATCACAATTCACAAACATGAACCAGATCAAGATTTTTGCAGCATAATACCTCCTTGGTAACATATAATGTTTCCATTTAAAAAGCAATAAGTGCTAGCAAGGAAGCAATGAATGAATAGTATAAATTTCTTAAAATAGAAAAATAAAAACATTTTTACAGAAGGAACTACTCACAGAGTCAAGGCGGCAATGAGGTCAGCATTGGAGAAACCCAGACCAGCATTGCATTTGGTGAAGTTCCCAGTGGCTGTGTCAAACGAGAGATCCGTCCCAAGAGAGAGACAGCTGTTTCCCACCACACCAGAGAAGTTCACAATTGGATTTGCAGTCAATCCAATGCTAGTGCTTATTCCAGCATACTCATGCAAGTACTGGAGTTCCACCTGCAAACACAACCATCATAAATCAAATCAATGATTAGCCCTACATGTCCATTTCCAATAAAATATAATGTTCTAATCATGAATGAGATAAATTGCACAAGAGCAAAGAAAACATGCCCTAATTTACTACACAAACCAGTAATTCACAGAGAATAAGCTGCAATGATGGGTAAGGATTGTAAAGTTTCTTACCTTGCCAGATCTTTGATCAGGAATGATAAAGCTAAATATTGTCTTGAGTCCAGGTGCAGGTTCATCAACAGTAATTGTTGTAAAAAGCTACAATTGATACGGAAACTATTAGCAAAACCATGAAAGCAAATAGAATAATTTCAAGCTTCTGAATAGTTGATAGTATCTACAAGTTTGCTAATACTTGCTAAGACGCCACCATTATATAATGTTTTAAGCAATATAGAGCACATATGATAAGGATCAAAATAATTATTTGATCCCGACACAGATATGGGAAACCAGAAATGGCCTTTTCAGGGCTTACATAAAATCAAATTTAGAAGTCGGATGGCATTAAATTACGTAGGAATAACCAAAAAAAAAAATCATTGCCATCACTAATAAGCCTTCATTACTTACATTAGAGTTAGTATCAACTTTCACATCAGTTGTTATGTTCTTGTTCTTCAACTGGGTATTCACATCCGCAATAAAAAGTTCACCTTTCTTAATCCCTGATGAACTAATGGCCTGAAATTTGTGACTTGAAGGGTCAAAATCCAACATACAAAACTAGCAAGACTGCAATCAGAAGATCCAGTATCACTCAAAAAAATTATATTTGCAAGACATTCTGATCAGTAAGGATATGAAATATAAACGTAAAGTTATCACCAAAATAAGCATAAATGCATAACATTTGTTTTTTGGATATAGTTATACAGCTATTTGCAACTCAATGATTGAAGGTTGCTGTATCAGACAACTTGCCTTAATGAACAATGGTGGCCTTGCAGTTTTTCTTTCTTTCTTTTTTTTTTTTATAGATAAGCAAGGCAAACAGAACTACAAAGTATACCGGAAGTATATAGGCAGCAAAAAAGGAAAGTAATAGCAAAATAAAAACCTCACCAACCCCTCAATTTGAGGTCACCCACTCCAAGAAACCTACAAGTAAAGAAAGCTCTTCACCTATGCACAATGGTGCCCTTGTAGTTAAAATTTACTAATCAAACACTTCATAGAAAGAATATTCATAATGTTCCCCAATACTTTCCAAGCAACATAATAATGTTCCTAATTGTAACAGTATATCAAGAAAACTAATAAACAAGCACTGCATGACTAATGCTAAGTGGAAATAGTGGTCATGCTAAATCAGCCTTGCAAATGCATAACAAATCAGTGGATTATGATTTATAGCATGCCAGCTAAAACAAAACCCAAACTGCACTAAACATTTTTAATACTATATATATATATATATATATATATATATATATATATATATACTGAGATAATATATGTACCAAATAGGAGCAATAACTCAATCTCAGCATGTCCGAAGGAGGAAAAATAAAAATAAAATACAGAAAACAGATAAAATTTTCTTTTCGGGTAGCATTCAAAAATAAATTTCATATTCTGAAAAAAAAAACAGGAACCATACGTCTGCCTACAGAAATTATGTACGACCTTGATTTGCCAGTGCCTAGAGCTATTAGCTGTAGAGCAAGCTTTGCCTAATTCCCCACAGCCCATAACCCACCAAACTGGAAGACATCAACAAAAAAACAAAAACAAAGATCATCTAGTCCGATACATACTCGATGATCAAGGATCTTAAGAAAGAAATTAAAACCTCACCACTAAATCTTCAAATTTTGAGTATCAGCTCCACTAAGCCTATTCCAACAAAACTGTAGATAAGAGTTCTCTTATTTTCCACTATTTTATCGGGAACATACCGAACAGCAATAATCCATTAGGCTGTAAATAACAAAATAAAAAGTGCACGCCAAAACCCCAAAATAAAATCGAAAGTGTAGACATTCTCCTTTGTTTTATCAAACAAATGAACCGGTTTAAATAATCCGAAGTCAATTATTAGCACAAATGAGGTGTACTGTTATTCCATTACAAATAAAGGACATAAACTCCAACCATAAGAAATCACATCCTTCCCTCAATTTTCTAGCCAACCAAACAAAATCCTTAGAAAAAAGAACAAAAAACAAAGCCCTAATTTCATCAACTCATTAAATCGAGAGAGGGACGTACGACTCCAGAGGATGTGTACGTAGTAACTGTGAACTTGTGGTCGCTCTGGTAATCTTTGTAGAGAAGATCTGAAATAACAAGAAGAAGAAGAGCAACAACATCATATTCATGTGCAAGAAAAAAAAATACAAAAAAAAATAAAGATATCATAAATTATAAAAAATAAAATATATCCCAAGAACGAAGCAAGAGATGAATCACCTCTGGCCTTCTTTCCGATGTCGGTGTAGAGACCTGGACCTTTTCCCATTTTTTTTTCCCCGAGAAAATGGCGATCAACGAAAGAGAAAAATGGGAGAGGACGAGGAGTTGTTTCCAGCTTCTGGCGAAAGACAACGAAATATATACTGAAAACCCTAAAATTATATTATTATTTCCATTTTAGAATAATTTTGGACCGTTCGATCGTTATGCGGTGAAAGATTCGCTTTCCTGGCCGTTGATTGTAACATGAAAGAAACAGAGAGTCTCGATAGTCGGGATCAATGGACTGTTTAGGCGTTTTCATTTTAACGCATTATTTACGGGAACCGAGTTTCTTGCCTTAACGAGTAATTCTTTATTGTTTTTATTTAAAGGATAAATAAATAAAAAATAGTTGATATTTTAAATATTATATTTTATTTCTGGTTTTAATTATATAATGCAGTTATTGAGAACAAATCTAAAATTATGAGATAAAATGCTCAGATTTCAACTTAATTCATTATTTTGTTATTGAGGAAACACTCATTTTTTAAAGGTTTAATTATATAAATAGTTTCTCAACTTTTCTATTTTTTCTATTTTTATGTTTCAAATTTATTTTTATTCAATTAAATGTCTAAACTTTTTATTTTTTCTATTTTGATCAACCTTATTATTGTTCAATTAAATGTCTAAACTTTTTTTTTTCTATTTTAGTATCTCAACTTCATTTTTGTTCAATCAAGTTTTCAAACTTTTTTATTTTTTATATTTTGATGTTTTTGTTCAATAAAATGTTTAAACTTTTCATTTTTTACTTAAATAACCTTTAACGAGGTGAATTGATGATATTATCATTTTCACATTAGGGGTTTTACTATCTATTTTTATGGTAAAAAATTAATTAATAAAATTAGTTATAGATAAAATTTAAAATTTTAAAGGAAAATATAACAATTTAAAAAAACAAATTTTAATTATCTTTATATTATTTTAAAATTGTGTTTTTAAGTATTAATGTGAAAACAATTATATATAAATAATTAAAAATAAAACATTAAATATTAAAAATATTATAAAAATAATTAAAATATTTATTTTTATCTATAACAACCAATTTAATCATTTTCTTTTATACGGTAATGAAAAAATAATAAAAATCATAATGTGGAAATGATAATATTATTTTTTTACCTCATTAAATGGCATTTAAGTAATTTCATTATTTTATATAATAAGAATATTGTTTGGCTCGTTTTTGTTTATTCAAATATCATAATAAGCTTTGATTGGGTAGAAAGCCTTTTGATTGAACAAAAAATAAAAATTAAATATTTGATTAAATAAAAATAAAGTTAAAACATCAAAATATAAAAAATCCAAAATTTTAGATACATGATTGAATAAAAATAAAGTTGAGATACCCAAATATAAAAAATAAAATAGTTCAGACACTTGATTGAAAAAAACAAAGTTGGGATATCAAAATAGAAAAAATCATAAAGTTTAGATACTTTATTGAACAAGTTGAGACATCAAAATAAATAAAAACGGAAAAGTTGAGATATCATTTGTATAATTAATTTTTTTTAAATTCTTAAACTTAAGCAAAGAGGAAAGAAAAATAAATAAAATTTTAATTTTCATAAAAATATAATAATCTGAAATTATATTAAAATTTATAATTTTCTATTTTTAAGATTGGTAGAAAATATATTTTTTTAAGTTTAACTTTTTATGCTTTATTTATTTCTTTTTCACTTTTTATTTCCTTTATTTATATTGGGAAGTTGAAAAGGAAAAATCAACACTAAAAAGTTTTTTATTTTAAAGTTAATAACTTTTTAATACAATGTAGTAAACTGTTTTCATTGAGACTCGAATTCTCCTCATGTCCAACCATTTTAACACTGAGAAGTGAAAAAATCTTTTAGAGAAATAGCTTCTCAACAAGAATAATAACCCTTTAATAATAATATCCATGTATTAAGATTGAATAATAACAAATTAAGAATATTTAGCAAAAGAAGACACTTAAAAAAAAAACAAAAGTAGACACTAGATATAACAATATAACATGGAAAACCCCTCCAAATGAAGGTAAAAAAATTACAAAAATGTTTTTTTGCATTATAATAAAACGGGGATATAAATATATCAATACTTGTTGTGAGAATTAATTACCAAAAAAAACTATTAGTAGAAAAAATATAGAAAAGTATTTAGAAGAACCTATAACTTCACCTAAAAAACAACCCTATTTTATTTTAGTTTTCAATCTCTTTATGATGCTTTTTTTTTGTTACCCCATATCAAAATCCTTATTATTATTTATTATTTTTTAAATGTGGATTTAGGGAATATCCAAAAATTAAGCCCTCTATCCAATGTAAATTATTCATGTGGGTTTAGTGAAAATCCAGAATTCATGTGGTGGATAACTTAAGCCTTCTATCCAATTTATATATAGTCGCATGGAACAAAGTTTCGAGGATATGAAGGGAAATTATTATGATTAACATTTGTCAATGCATTATTAAATTTTTAATTGAATACAAAAACAAAAATATATAGTATTTTATATTCAATTAAAATTAACATATTAATAACAAGGGATATAATTAAAAACATTTATTGTAAACAAATTTATTTTTATTATATTTGCTATTATAAATAGATTATTAACATAAGTCAAATATTTTTTATTTATCTAGAAAAAAACATAATACGTTTTTGTTTCAAATATACTTGTAGTATTTATAAATAAAAGACCATTAATAAGTAGGTGAATATTTTACTCAAGTTTTCTTTTCTTGTACGTTAACTATGAAATATCATGAATGAGTAAGTCTTCTCCAACTCTCAATGGAAAGAGTTCATAAATAAAAAATTATTTTCAGAAAAAAAAAATTATAGATTTTTTTTTTTTTTTTTTCTGTTAATAGGAGGCCAGAGTTTCGTCTCAAGTCCTGAGCATGTTCGATAGAGAAGCCACTAATCCAGCTATCTGATTGATATCTTAAAACCCCACTTTTGTCACCGAGGTTTTTTTTGTTAGAAATATTTGAAGAAGATATACGAATCGAAAATATATATAACAATTCTTTTAAAGCATAAAATATATTAACATCTAAACGCAGTCATTGATAAATCAAATCTAAATTCCTGTGAGACAAAAAACACTGTAAAAATAATGTTTATAGATACATTACTCTTAAACCATTTTCTTATTTCTGGAAAGTGTAAATCACAAAAAAATATAACATACAATTGTGCAAGTCATAATAGGTTTATAAAAAGAGTTGATCTTCTAGTCTAATAGGTCAATCAAAGTCTTAAGTCTTATAGATAATGTGTGACCAAGAATCCTGTTACAAAATAGTAAATAAGTTGTTTTCATTAATGACCTAAAATTGACCTTATAAATGAGTAACTAATTATGCTAAATACACAAAATTATTTACCTGACATTATCCGTATGAGTTAAGGGTGATCTATCCTAGAGCGGGGACCAACCAACCCAATTAGTGGCGTATTGTTCACGTCCTCCATGCATGCATTATAATCTGGTTTGAAAAGGCTGAGTACACCTCGTAGGAATAGTTCTGCACTACCAATACTTTGGCTCTTGTTTCAATCATTTTGATGTTGAAGGTATACTCGTTTTGCCAATTCCAAATCCACCAGTTCATAAATGCGAGCCCTTGGGTCTTTTTTCATGTGTTTTTCTTCAATAAAAAGTGATAAAAAAAAAAGGTCTTACATGGGTGCAACATCGGAATAAATGATCAAGGCCCTCAATTTCCCCTAGACAACATTTGCAGTAGGGGTTAGACGCAAAGCCTTGCAAGTTCTCTCATGATTCGTCATGATTTTCCCATTGTGGATAACTGTTGTTAAATGGAAGGAGATGGACAAGAGAACAGAACTGAGAAAAAAAATCTCTACTTGATAAAAAAAAATGCAGAAAATAAATACACTATGACTCAACTTAATTCCTTAGTTCTGCAACCCACTAAGACACGCTGTCAGCAATTAAATTGATCTGAAAAATAGCAACTAATTGACCTGAAAAACAGCAATTAATTGACCTCAAAAACAGAAACTAAATTGACCTGAAAAATAAAGATAACAGTTAGTGCTCCTAATGACTAAGACCTTCACAGAACAGAACAAAAGACCAACAAAGACATCAACTCTTAATTCACTAACATTCTCCTCCTGAATTTTGAGTTGCACATACACCAAACTTGTCTCTAAGAGTCTCAAAAAGACCAACATGGAATGACTTGTGAATATGTTTGCAAGTTGATTTTCTGAACTGCAATACACCAACTTCATTTCACCTGATTTCTGCACCTCCCTTAAGAAGTAATACTTAACTTTGAAATGCTTTGTTCTTTACTCAGTTGGTTCTGTGGGGAATGATGATGTGACTGGTGTATCGCCAAGGATCTCTATATTTGTCCTCATGCGTTTTTGCAGATCATCCATCAACCTATTCAGAATAAATTTACTGGTTGTATTTTAATTGCATAGACCCATTTGAAACTCAAAGTTGGGTCAGAGCCGCTGACTCTGTAACTTTCAGTTCCAGAGAAACATGTGATGAAATAATGCCAAGAAGTGACTCTCATCATCAGACCTCCCTTCTGCGATTAACCTGGCTCCTTTACTGATGTTATTACAAATGGATCGTGGAACATCAAGGTTGATCCATGTGTGCCGCTTTCGGCCTGCGGCACGCCGACACCTCGCCACCGCTATACCGACTCGCGTGCGATTTGGAAACCTCTGGAGGTCGCCGGCGGAACGCCAGGTGCGCATCGCCGCCGCGCTCACGGCTGCAACGCTAACTCTCAACGCCGTACCACTTCCGGTTCGCGCCGGATTGTAATCAAATCGGTTACCGCTTTACTGGTTCATATCACGGGTTCCATCAACGCGCGGCATCTTTGCGGTGATGGGTACACTCCGCACTCTTACAGCGCTCGCCTGTTACTGCTTCAAGTTCTGCTGAAATGCTTTGATACGCTGAAGTTCTGTTTTGGTTTGACGATCGCTCGCGAAGATGGATTGTTTTGCCTGAATCAGATCCGTTTTTTCGGTTTTATCTTTAATATATTCCCTTATTTTTTGATGCCAGCCAAATAAAACTCTAAAACCTGTTTTCTATCGCGAAGTGCGACAAAGTCATCATGAGGGCATATATTGTGCCCCGGTTCCGGGGGGACCGGTTGAACCTGTAGATCAACACATGGAAGAACTGTGTTGGATCTGCGTTTGCGACTCTGCAGCGTTGTTGCCATATATTGCGGGGATCGCTGTTGTCTTCAGGCTCGAAACGAGCGGAGATCGCCTGACGCTGGGGAGTGCTCCGGCGACACTGTGATAACAATCCGAAGCGTTCATCGGGGTTACGTGGCACTCCTGTCAGAGGCAGCGTCGGGTCCATTGCATAGAGGCTAAGATGAGCCACCCCATCTGGGAAGCTCCATTTATCCGCCTGAAACCCTAGACCTGTCGCACGTGGGTTCTGCAAAGGAGTTTGTCCACAACACCCTCTTACCCCAATATATCTTGTGTTACCTCTCTGCTTGTGCTATCTGCCCTCTCTTTTCCTCTCCTCTGTTTTTGGATGTTCTGATACTCATTTGCAAAAATAGTATCAGATCTAAATCTAACTCTTCCTGTTGGATTTAGACAAACAGATCTTTTATCATCTCTTGTGCACTTGCAAAATGTTTTACATTTGGGGTGAACTACGCCCGGTAAGAAAACTTCACGAGACTACTTTCAAGGCCCTAGAGTACTGTACCGTGATCAAATCTGTTCTGAGCCACTCATTTCCAAACAAAAAATCATCAGGCACACCATCAGACCTCCCCATATCATGAGTG
Source organism: Tetrastigma voinierianum (assembly GCA_016808115.1). Classification (NCBI taxonomy): domain Eukaryota; kingdom Viridiplantae; phylum Streptophyta; class Magnoliopsida; order Vitales; family Vitaceae; genus Tetrastigma; species Tetrastigma voinierianum. The sequence goes on from JAEQBH010001385.1 coordinate 146,813, forward strand.
AGAGATGAAACTGAAACTGCCACCATGCGCCAGCCATATCAGACTCTCATCTTTGCAGAGATCAACTAGACTCTGCTCACCGACCCAGTAAGTGTGGAAGTAAAATCCTCATTTATGGGATACTTAAATGATTATCAAGTTTAAAACAAGATGTTTGGTTTTTCTGATAGACTTGGATGTTGCACTCAATAAATCAGTACGCTTTGCATACAAAGCGCGTATGTATGTCTTTAGAAGCCCGGGTAACGTGAATTACCACCGGGGGGGGAGGAGTGTGCATCGCGTGAGCTCATGGCTGGGCAGGCTTTTTCTGGGAGCCTTTCGCGGTGAGTCACAATATCTCATTAATATGGGATCTTCTTTCCCCGAGAGTTATCTGACATCTCCACCTTATGTCATAGAGCTTCAGTTTTCTTTCTGCATGTTGTTCGATATATGACTCAATTGGATATGTCCATTAAACTTAATTATATTCGAAACATGGGGATTGGATTTTTAAACCATCATGTTTAACCTATGGTTAAGTCGAATATCCCCGCGGTGTATGAAACACGATAATATCATCATCATATCATGACCATGTACGAGTGAATCATACGCGGGACAGCTCGAGCCGCACCGATTCGCTCCGTCTGTATTAATGGTTCGCATCGCCGAACGTATCTGTTTTCCATGCTCAATCGCGTTCATGACGATGTGTTACATCACTCACGCGTCTCATCAGCATTTATCGCATATTACTGCCAAGCATCATTGTTTCGAGCCGGCAACGGCGCCGCATGATAAACGCCGGACGAGTGATGTGAATATCTGTATATCTGCAGTGGTTGATCTGGCTGTGCGAGATCAAATATATCAACGATTTATAAACCAAACAATATGGAGGCTCAAAATCAATGCATAAGCGGGATAATGGAAACGTTGCCCGTTCGGTCGCTGCTGACGCGCTGGAATAGATGTGACTGGGTCTGAAATCACGGACACGAAGCAATCAGGCTGCGCAGAGAAAAAGCGGGTGGCGGCAGATTATGGAATAGACCGGATACCTTAATGAGTTGCGAGGGGTGTCGATTGGGTGGATTCAGCTTCGCGCTCGCAGTTCACGGTGCAAACCTTCGCGAACGCTTACCGGTGATTACGTATTCACAACGAACCAGTTCCAAATTATAGAGAAAAACAATTAAACAACCTAAGCTATGGTAGTCCCAGGAATGAAATGGACCATAACTTGAGCTGTAGAGGTCCAATTTTGGTGATTCAAGAGCCTAACATCAATTTCACAATTGCAGCTACAACTTCAATGAAGAAAACGAGTCCAAATTCCCTAAGTTTCCCAACCGAAAACTAGTCCCAAATTCTGGACATAAAACAATTAAACAACCTAAGCTATGAAAGCGAGTCAGGAATGAAATGGACCCATGCTTGAGCTCTCGAGTTCAATTTGGGTGATTCAAAGCCTAACATCAAAGGTTCAGAATTACCTTCTGACTTCTATGAAGAACACAGAGTCCAAATTTCTTTTATTTCCCTGACCCCAGAAACGATCAAGTGCGGCGGTGTGTGAGATTAACGAGGGTAGTATTACGAGAGTCCCAATCCAACCCAAACAGCCCCTTAGGGCAGAAAACACAGCCAAACAGCCCCTTAGGATAGAAAATACAACCAAACAACCCTTAGAGTGGAAAATAAACCAAAGTATGAAGAGATCACACCTCTTTTAAAAGCATGGTAGCTGAGGGTAAGGAAACACTCCGCAGCGAAATCCTTGATTTCGCAATCTCCTTTGGATCTTGATGAAATCACTTCTTTTTGTATGTACGTGTAGCCCTCGTCAGAGTAAGATGGAGCTTTCACTCTTTGCTTTCGGCAATTAGAGCATTAAGCGAAGCGAGGATCGAAGAGAGAAGCTTGGTCTCTTCTCTTTCTCTCCCTCTCTCTCTCGAAAATTTTCAGCAAAAAATGAGACCGTCTTGTCTCCAAAATCTAATTTTTTTTCTAACTTATCCTCAACTTTAAAATGCTTGGCCCACGTCACGCCACGTGTCCCCGTTTATCTCCCCCGAAACAATTCATTTCGTCCCGGTTCAATTTCAATTTATTTAATGTGAACTTTACTTAATTTATTTTCCAATTTTGAGATTTTTCTCAAAAAATCCGTTTTAGATTCCACCAAGCACCGGGTTATACGAAACGTGAAAATTCCTAATATCTCGGTCGACAAAATTCGATTGTGGGTAACTAGATTTGTGATATGAATCACGTGATTGAGGGTCGTTCGTCGTCGAGATCCCCAGAAAATTTTCAGGTTTGCAACTTGTATTGTAGCGACACTTTACCGTTTTGCCATTTTTCGGAAAAATTCAAATTTACCCGGGTTTTACATCAATAACCAAGTCATAATCCAACTTTTTAACATACAAAATGGACTCACTTAGGCTCTTCTGAAAACCTAGGCTCGGAAAATGCCCATCCATCTTATTGTACCATGCTCTAGGAGCTTGCTTCAAGCCATGCAACGCCTTCTTAAGCACATAAACCTTCTCCTCCTGACCTGATATGATGAATCCTTCTGGTTGTTCAACATAATGTTAGTAAACAATAATTTTCAAAAAGGTGTTGTCCCACATGGAAAATAGACAAGAGTCTTTTATGGGTTTATATACTAAAACCCAATTATGGGCTTGTACATGACTTGAGAAAAGGGGATCCCTCGCACGCACAATGGGGTGAAAGCCGGAAGTCCCGGCCGTAAATCGATCGCCCCCATTTGGCGATAATAAACACACGAGACAAGTCGTTTTTGCAAATCAATTTTATTTTTATAGGCCTAAATAAAAACCTTAATTTTTGAGTATTTAAAATCAAAACGATTCAAGTCATAAAATCGCAGTAAATACAAAAACTAATAATTAAATTTGTATTTAACCCATAACTTTTTTTAATTAAATCCTATTAATAGCCAACGACCATTTGTTTTAAATTCAAACATGTTTTTGCCTATAAATACAAACAGGTCTTGATGTTACAAAATATATTTTTCTCCAACTTTCTTCTGCAACTTTGGAATATCAATCTTCCCCTCTCTCTTGTTCTGCTCCAGTTAGGCGTCTTAGACTACGAATCTTGTTGTAATACAAGGGAATCAAATTCACAGGATAGTGTTTCTGCGCATCGGTTGAGTTTTCTCCAAACTCTTGCTCGTTTCAGTACACCATGAGTCTCGAAGGCTGCGGTCGAAGTGATCTTCACTTCCTATTCCTCCCTCTGTTGTTGTTGTTGTCTCGATCTTCTCACCAAGACCTTCTACAAGGTACGCGAAATTTCAACAATCTTAGGAATTTGACCATGGACACCAATGCTATAGTCCTTGCCCTGCTTTGTCAGGCTTTAGCAAGCGAGCTCCTCAGCTGCGACTCCTTCCATTGCAACTCTCCACGCCCCTCGGTCCGATCCCCAGCCATTGCTCTTTGCGCCACCGATTCACCACGTCTTACCTTTTCTGTGAATCACTTTCAAACATCCATAATTGAGGTCTTCTCTGGCCAAAATTTCAAACGCTAGCAAGAACGGATATACTCCACTCTCGATATGCATGGAGTGTCATGGTTGTTGTTCATTGAAAACACGATTCCCAACTCAGAGACATGGACACATGCGAACAAGGTTTGTCGACATACCATCCTATGATATATGGCATGCTAGATTAGGACATGTGAGTAGTGATATATTAAGAAAATACAAACTCTAGGCCTTATCAATGATATTAATTATTCAGGTTTAAGTAAATGTCAAATATGTGCCACTTCTAAGCAAACTAAAAAGACATGTGGCTCAGTGACTAGAGAATAAAACTATTAGAACTTATTCATTCTGATCTAGGAGATTTAAAACAAACTATGACTAGAGGAGGTAAGAAATTCTATATGACCTTCATTGATGATTATTCTAGGTTCATTAGAGTTTACTTGCTTAGAAATAAAGATGAAGCATTTGACATATTCTTAAGTTATAAAGCTGAAGTAGAAAATCAACTTGATAGGAAAATCAAAAGGATTAAGATCGATAAAAGAGATGATGAATTCTCTACTTATTATTGCTTGTACCCTAATATGGGGTAAACCATATTGTATGCATGTCATCCTCTGAAAATACAGAATTTCATATAAAGCGGTAAGACACCTATGAGTTATGGAAATGTCATGCACCTAACCTTAAATATTTGAAAGTGTAGGGGTGTCTTGCCAATGGTATGTATTACATGATCCACAAAAAGAGGAAAATAGGATCAGACTTACGATTGCATGTTGTGGGTATGCTATGAATGTGTTGACATATGTTTCTAATTTTGACGTGTTCTAGAGATGCAGCAATTATTGAGACAAAAATGCCAAAAAAATTTAACATATTTTCACTTTTTGAAAAAATTTCTCATGCCACATGTGTGAATGATATAGAAAGCTCATATAGTGAGCATGTGTGCCTTCTGCATGGTACGATATGGAAGCTCTCATTATGAGGTTGAATGAGTAAACAGAAAAGTTTCATTTGGAGATGATTTTATACTGTTTGATTGAAATGAGGCTAGTCCTCTTATTTTGGCTTGATTTGTACTTGAGCGCATTACTTTAGAAAACCATTAAGGCTTGAATCTATTTTAAGAGAATCACATTAGGAGTTAATTCGATTTGCCTTTAAGGCAAACCTATTGGTTCTGAGTGTATTTTCAAAGAAATATTTGCTACCAGATGGTTGGTGAAAACAAAGATAGGTTAGTAGCGAAGGTTTTGCAAAAACAAATGTGTGTTGACTATTTTGATACGTTTGCTCCTCTGTTACTAGGATTTCTCTTTCATTCGTATTTGGTGCTTTTTGACTTCTATCCATAAACTTTGTATCGTTGGATGTTAAACAACCCCTTGCAGTGGAGATTTAAAGGAAGAGATTTATGTTACAACTTTGAAGGTTGTATTATACTAGACAAGAAAATAAGAGTTTGCAAATTGAATAGAATCTCTGCTTATGTGGTTACAAAAAGCCAACAAAACGATTGGAATGAAATTTGATATTAATGCTTTGTTGAAAAGCGGGTTTATCTTATTGAAGTGGATAAAAATGTGTATATAAAAATGAAAAGAATGTATAATCATTGCATTTGTATAGATGATATGTTAATTTTAGCCTTCTTGTATTTGTGAGTACATGAGTACCCGAAGTTTCTTCACGGTTTGACATAAAAAAGATATATATGAAGCTAAGGTAATTTGGAGTGTGAAGATCACAAAATAAGGTGATTGTATAATGCTATCGCAAGAACATTATGTTGAAAATACTGAGAGTTCGGACATTTTGTTATCCGAACACAAGTACCCTTTATGATTAACACCCGTTTAATGAAAAGTGGTGATCTTGTGGGTTAAGAAAATTTGGTATGCCGCAGTTATTATTGGGAGTACGATGCATTTGATGAACTTTTCATTGACACTGTATCTGCGATTAGTGTAAGATTAAGTAGACATCATATTGTGTGATCGGCAGGTCGTTAATTGGTAATAAAATACTTAAGGGTACCATGAACTGGTATCTATGTAGTTGATTTCCTTTAGTTGTGTTGGAAGGGTGGCGATATGGCGGATCTCTGATTCAGATGAGATAAAATCCACAAGCGGTTATGTCTTTAATTTGAGAGGTGGTGTTGTTGCTTGGAAATCATCTAAACATTTTCAAACCATTTATACACCATGGAATCATGTTTACTATAGTTCTTGAATCTGGAGTAAAAGTGAGTGGTTAAGGAACTCTATCGAGAGTTCCTTTGAGATATATTATTTTGTCTCATGCATTGTGATTACCATGACCAATGCTCGATCCCAGAAGAATAAATCATTGATGGGAAAAAGCAGACATATTAAGTCTAGACGAGGTTGTAAACGTTGAAATATGGAATTATTTCCATTTACTATGTAAAGTCAGAAGTGTAACACCCCAAATTATACTCTAGTAGTTTATTACAGTTTAGGGTATAATATAAGTAAAATTTGCATTTTTTGGAAATTTAAGTACTAAGGGTAAAATGGTAATTTTCCAATTAAGGACCCAAGGGACATAAGATAAAAAGATTATATGTTAAAATAGAAATATGATAAGTTGACTTGCAAATAGATGGGAGTTGAAGGACTAAAATGAAAAAGGGGAAAATTAAGGGCCAAATGCCTTACAGCCAAACATGCCTTGTTAGATAAGGGAGTTCCCATTTTGTTGGCTTTGGCTAGGGCATTTACGGTTTTGGAGAGGAGCAAAAGTTTGGGGTTGAGTTCTCCATTTCTTGGTGTTCCTTGTTCAAGTGGGAAGGAAGGAAGAAGATAAGGAAAAAAGAAAGCTAGGTTTTGAAGGTTTCAAGAAGATTAAGGTATGAAACTTTGGTATGGAATACTTCATGTGATGTATGGAAATGAAGTATGGAACTTTGGTATAGATTCAATGATCTGCCCGGAAACTAATTATGGAACTTTGGTATGGATTACTTGATGGGAAGTAACCTTTCCTCTTTACCTCTATGTTTGGGTTAGAACCTTAACTTTCATTATATATGTATTTAAAGTTGACAATTAGTTGGAGTTGTTTTGTGCCTTTGGTCTTGATTGGTAAATTTCAATGAAAAGAAGTTGCCCATTCTGCAGATGCGACCCTACGCTGGCGTGAGGAGCACTACCGCCTGGCGTCGTCTTTGCACATGCACGTAGGAACCCACACCCTAGACGAGCGAGGCACAATTTTGAACTTTACGATCGCCTAAGTAGCGGTGCCGCCTTAGCGAACATCTCACTTTAGGCGTACTTGCAAATCTGTTTTGTTTTCTCTTATTAGATTAATTCTGCGATCATCCATTAGGTAATGGAGATCTATCGTGAATGATTCGTACAGCATGTATACAAATTGATGAAATGCTCACAAACCTCGCTTCCCTCAAACTTGATCACGTAAGTTGAAGCGAAACATTTCTTACTTATAATTACTAATATACTGATTAAAGAACTGATATAATAATCTTAATGTAATGCATATGGTATGCGCAAGGCGATAACTGATCATACCTACGATAAGTCTTTATAAGCAGCTCACTCTTGATCTTCGACACTTTTTATTCGTGGCGGGACGTCTGTTTATTAACCGGCACTACGACCCGGTATTATGCCGTGCAACTTTAGGTACCTATTGTATTATGTCTCGTTTCATTATTCCGGTATATCTGAATGACGTTTATGATAAGAATATGAATAATGTATATGGAAATATTAACATCTCACGAAATCCATGAGTAATTGGTTTGTTGCGTAATTGTACTGAATTTGCCCTGCATCTGCAGATTCCATTCTACGCTCATGGGAATGTGAAAATTCGATATATAAAATGTTAGAATATTATCTCTTTTGTAATTAAGAACCCTTTATTGTGAAATATATATTATCTATTTTCCCCTTGGCTATAAGTTTAACACAGGTGTTTTTCTATTATTATAGTCTTGAAGGTTATCTGAGCATTTATGTTCTTGAGCTGACACGGCATTAGAAGTCCTTATGTGGGTTTTTAATATGTTTTGTCATGTAAATGCCAATATTTGGAGATAGTACAACTTGTGGAAGTCTGAAATAAATGAGACCAAGACTCTTATGCAAACATTTAACTTCTTTTCAGTGTGTATACAATTTATCTTTTAGAAGAATTCATGGATTTAGAGATTATGTCAATAGCAAGTTTGGATTTATATTTGAAATAGGCCATCAGTATCGAGAAAATCAAGTACAAAGTCGATCCTGTGTAGGCGTCCACGTCATGTCTGCCTGAAATGAGGGGGGAAGGAAGATTGAAGATTAAATTTAGGTGATCCTCTGGCCTTCAAACCTTTGGGAAGAAAATTAATTTTGACATATCGAGTAGAATGAGGACTTAGCTTGATTAAGAGATTAGCGGTGATGGGAACTAACCTTTGTGATTGGAGATCCCGTGAAGAAGGTTCATATAGGTAATAACAAGTCACTTGCTAGTGCTGGTACGACAAGATTGTCCCTTTACTATCTGTTATTAGTTATGGTCTTAGAATGCATAATTTGAGAGGGGATCGTAATAATACTCATAATGATTTCATACTATCTCTTATTAGTGGTACACATAAATGCGGTCTGTACTTGAAAATCACCTATCATAAAAAATTAGTAAAATTAGACCGCTCCTGTGAAGTGGTATGGCAAAATTTAAGCGCTTATATGAAATAATCAAAGCACATGCATGGCCTTTAAAATGCTACTTGGCGTTGGCTTGTGAAATCGTGTGTGGTGTTGATGATAAGGTCCCAACTACGATCAAGAGTACTCTAATTCATAGAAGTTATAAGCTTCACGTCTTTGCAACGTAAATTAACATTCGTATGTTTGGTTCGTGCTTCGTTGAACGCAGAATTTAAGGCACTTACACCTTCTTCCATATTCGAACAAAATGTTTTAAATCTGAAATTTTTTTGTTGAATCTGACCATATTTTTGCAGAAAATGTGGGGATTGTTAGTAAACAATAGTTTTCAAAAAAGGAATTGTTATCCAGCATGGAAAAAGACAAGAACTTTTTATGTTTATATACTAAAACTTCGATTATGAAGCGTACATGACTTGAGAAAATGTGAATCCCCTCCACCTGCCTGAGAAATGGTAGAAAACCCACAGAATTTAAAGTGCAAATCAATGGGTTACTTGACGACCCCACCCCTTGTATGCGTGAATAGGCTTTTTGGGACAAATTCGGTTTTGCTCTAAATCAATTTTGTTTTTGTAGGCCTAAATAAAAACCTTAGTTTTTTAGTATTTAAAATCAAAACAGTCCAAGTCATAAAATTGCAGTAAATACAAAACCGTTTGATTTTGAATTCAAATTCTAAATAATTAAATTTGCATTTAATCCATTATGTTGTTTAATTAAATCCTCTTAATGGCCAACGACCATTTGTTTTAAATTCAAACTTATTTTTGCCTATAAATACAAACGAGTCCTGATGTTACATAATATCTTTTTCTCGAACTTTCTTTTGCAACTTTGGAATATCAATCTTCATCTCTGTTGTTCTTTGCTCAGGAGTTGATCACCAGACTCTACAGAAGAATTGTTGTATCTGGGAATCAAATTCCTAAGGACGGGTGTTTTACACTGCGCGCTCCCGATTGAGTTTTCTCCAATGCTTTGCCGTTTCACAGTGCGCGTATTGATCTCGAACTTACCGTCCATTCTTACGTTCTTTGTTCACCGCTCCGTTTGTAGCTCTTGTCTCGATCTTTCAGAGCCTTCTGAGGCTGCAATTTCAACACATAAATCTCTTCCTACAATACTCCATTTAGAAATGCAGATTTGACATCTAAATGATACACTTTCAACCGCACCGGCGAATAAGGCGGGGAGACTGATGCGATAAAGTATCTGCTACATGTGCAAATGTTGAAGAAGTACTCCCCGAACTTGTGCATAACCTTTTACTCTGAACTTAGCCTTATGTTTGTTCACTAAGCCATTACAAATTTAGTTTAGTCGAACCCACTTGGTCAATGATCTTTATCTTTTGGCTTCTCCTTTTAACTCACCAGGTTTGATCTTGCCTCCAATCCTTGACTCTCTTTCATTGCACTCATCCATCTCGATCATTTTCATGCCCATCGATGTCTCTAGCTTGACCACATTGAACCTTTGGTATATATCGACCGAGATCACGGTGCCTACAGATGGAGTGTCATCCACAACTAACCTGGTGAGGACACCATCCTGCAAGATGCCGTTGAAGTATCGTTGATTCACTCAGCTTTAGGAATTGAACATCCACTGCTGGTGATCACCTTTCCATACTTTGGGTACAATATATTACATGACCTTTGATATAGGATTGTAGCTAATAAACACTACAGAGCTCAAACTTAACTCATTATCTCTGTGACCTATATAAAGAGAAACATAGGCAATTCAAACACCTTTAAAATTGTTGAGTGGCTTGATACTAACCGTAGCGGTGTCTTCTCCAATGCCTTTCTAGGTAATATATTCATTAGAAAGACTGATGTATTTGCTGCTTTTGCCCAAAGTTCCTTTGGTAGATTTTTCTCATCACTGACAAACACAGTCTTCTCCATAATGGATTCCCTATTTTTCCTCTACTTTCTTTCGGGTTTTTGATGTGGAGTGTGGAGCAATGAGTTGATGTTCGATTCAGCTTCCTCACATAAAGAGATTAAACCTGCAATGGTATATTACGTACCATTATCAAATCTAATGACTTGAATCTTGCGCATTCTACTTTGATTCTCGATCCATCTTTTAAACTTGAAACGCCCAGCCTTCTAACTTTTGCTTAAGCGAAGTAAATCCGACACATTAGTATAGTCATCGATAGAATAATGAAATACATTGTTGCCATTCAATAATGAAGGGAGTTGCTTGCCAGACCGCAGTGCAGATCAGATGATTGTAGCTTCTCTGTCATCTCTACAAGTTGACTCCTTAAAAATCTAACTTGTTTGCCATTCAGCAGCGCGCGAGGTTGAATTTCTCTGAGTTTGGTAACCCTCTTACCATATCATTTCTTTGCGAAGTACGGGCCTTTGTGGTAAAAATGCCTGAGTCTTTATGTATCATATCTATGAATCATTTATTTGACATTTGAAGGCCACTTGCTCATTTTCGAGAGGATTCAAAGAAAAATTCTTTTGTTGCATCTTTATCTTGAACAGCTCTCTTGTCTCTGGTCGAAGATCAAACATTTCCCTATTGAATATTTTGCCAAATCCCTTCTCTATACCAATTGTCCCACACTTGTAGGTCACGATCCAATCACGGGAACATACATTACATCGAAATGTCACGCCTACCGGCTGGAAGATATAGGGCGCGGCGGGGTTAAGGACTCCTTACTTAAGCTTTTTGAACATTAGTGGGCCCGTTTGATAAATAAATCCGTAAGGAAATAAGATTACAATACCACCAGTAGTAGTGGTTAAACATCTTATATATATTCACGAGCCTCATTTACTTGTACATAAATAACTTTCACTATTACAAAAACTTTTATATTTATTCTGAAAATCAAATTCGAAACCTACATCAGTGGACCCTTCTGAATGTAATGTGTTATTACATCTAATCACGGAATGCCACGGATGTCTCTTGATACTACTTGGAGTAAGCAGCTCGTCTTAAAGAACATAGGCTTTAGTAGAACAGATATGATACTTGAAGTGGTCCACATTCTGAGAATACATATATCATAAAAGCATGTGTCAAAGTTTAAATATCACAGATTCTATAACAAAGTTTTCATGTACACGCCAATTCTTGTACTTGAGAACTTTCATATCTCTCGTAGGGTTCAAACAGATATATATATCTGAAGTACACAGAAGTCTGTCTGAACATATGATGATTTCTTAATTCTTACTTCTTGTTCATCATTGATTCTTATCATTTTAATTTCATGTAGCCTTATTATTCGGGTATACAACATATAAGTATTTGCACTGCGTAGATCTCTATCTTGAGATAGAGAAGGACCATGATCTGATAAGTACGAAAATCTGATCACCGATGCGAGCAGAGGCGATGTTGCCAGCGCCTTGATAGAAGTGTCGTAGCGGCTAGTAGGAATGTCGAAGCATTGATCGAGCGTGCGTGCCGCGTAGCGAGTGTCGCCTTAGCGGGTGTCGAAGCGATCGGAGACATATGCGCCGCGTAACGAAGTACCAGTGCGGCTGTAGTGGCCAACCAACGTCCAGTGCTGATAGGTCGCTATTCAATCTTAGTAAGCATCTGATTATATGTATTTGAGTCGTTTTGCTGTTCTTGTCATTGTGAGAAGCGAAAATAATGTTTGCCCAGTGGATCCGTGACGAAGCAATATTTTTCATATGGCACTCTTATACTTATCACAGTCCCTTTCATTCACTTATTAGAAATTCTTCGGTAATCCGATGGATAATTGTTGGGGTGGTGGAAGAGGAACGAAAGCGAACTTGCGAATGCGCTGGGTGGAGAGGTTCTTCCAGGGCATGCTACGCTGGCGAGATTTAGAAAGTTCGAGAAAACTTGACCTTGGGTTCCTTTAAGCGAAGGTGTCTCGCTGGCGGGATTCTACGCCCAGGCTGGGGTGTCGAGTATAGCGGGTAGCCGGTTGTGTTTTAAGTCGAAACTCTTTAACCAAAACACACCATTTGAAACAAAACCATAAACCTTCTTGACCAAAAACACATGTATTGAAAGTTAGGGTTCTCCCAACCCGGCTTAAACAAGTATTTCCAAAACCAAAGTTTCCAAACAATTCGAACTAATATATCATACTTAGTTTCTACTTACAAGTATCCAGCAAGTGTTCCAAAACTTCGAACTACTAATATCAAGATTCGATAAATATTCACCACAAAAATAGTTTATCTTGAAATGGATGATTTAAAATGCGAACTTCTCCTTCTTTCCTTCTTCACTTAACTATCTTTATTCTTCTTCTTCTCTTCTTCTCTTCTCTTTATAACTAAATAGTAATACCCAACCAAAATAAGCGAAAATAGGGTATTTTATTCACCTTTTAATGTTAAGGCCATGTTTGGCTAACCTTTATTTTGGGTTAATTTCTCCTTTTGCATTTATGTCCTTTTATTCCTCTTTGTTGCAAATTTTAACTTATCTTATTTCCAATTTAGCAGCATGTAATCCTTTCCTCTTATGCATAGGTCAGAGTGTAAAATTACTAATTATCCTTAACTCTTGGATAAATCTCTAGTTTTTATCATTTTCTTACTTAACATCTATAATAGGAAAATACAAATTTTACTTTTCATACTAAACCCCAAAATAACTACTAAGGGATCTCAGTCGGGGTGTTCTGAAACCGACTTAATCCACCGCACAACTCTTGACCTCTCTACGCTAAGTATTTCTCCATTTCAATTCTCACCTTGATTTTATTGACATCAAAGGTTTCTAAACAGTTCTCATCACTTGTCATATGGTTTGTCTGACCACTATCAGCCAGTATTTATGGGTATTAGAGTAAGTAATGAACAACTAATCTACCTGCTTTGAATGCGGTGTGCTTCACCTTGTTGTTGATCCACCCTTCTCCTTTAAAACTTCTCTCAATGTGTCCCATTTTGACATCTAAATTGCACCTTACATCGGCCTTCTCGACATCGATAGGGATGATTTTGTTTGCCTGATGCTTGCATGGAGAATATATCATCCTCATATTGCTGTATATACTCTGACGACTTCAGTTATTGCCACTTCTCTTCTTCCTTTCATTTCTTCTCTTTTTTCTTAGGAGTTTTGTTGCCTTTGGCCCTTAGAGCCTCTTCGACACTTCCTTTGACCTCATGTCGACCTCCTTTGTTCGGTGCTTATAGAGGCCAACCAGTGCATAACTTGATTTGAGACAGGTTCTTGGTGTTCTCGATGAGCCAAATGGTTGCCTCCGCCTCGACCCGAAGAAACAGGATCTTTTGCACTGACCTATTGTCGAGAGGGGTTAGTACCAAGCATTCTTGCCTTGTTTCTGATGTTAACGAGTCGAGTACTCTTTGATTGTCTCGGACTCCTTAAGTACATAATCCTGGGCTCACATTGGATTCCTTTTCATGCTCTTGATCTTTTCATCTCGCCCAGTGCTCCCAAATGTTTCTTAGTAGATCCACAAGCCATGATTACGCTGAAGAAAGGTGTTGATGGCTTGACATCTATGAAACAGAATTTGGCCTTGGCTTCCAGTTTTCATCTCCTTGTGATGCGATTTGATTCAAGAAGGTTGGTTAGCCAGGGTGCTCCCACCTCGTGTCATCTTCCCCTTGCCTCCCAGTAATCCTGACCCTCCCATGTAGACTTGCATTTCCATGACTTGATGGTTCTCTCGTCAAACCTTTGGTGGAACTTGAGAGGCTGAAAGGCACCTTTCGAACTTTTGCTTCCCATGTTCCTTTCAGCTTCTTTGAATGCAAACTTACCTCACGATCAACTATCCTGACTATTCTACACAACCACTGAATCAGGAAGCTCTGATACAATGTTGTTAAATGGGAGAAATAGACCAGAACATAATTGATAAAGAAAATCTACACTCGATAAAAAAAATTATAGAAAATAAATACACAATGACTCGACTAAATTCCTTGGATTACCGTACTAGACCGTTGCAGCCTAAATTGACTGAAAAATAAATGACTAATTAACCTAAAAAGCGACAAATAAATTGGCTGAAAAACAAAGATACATGACTAGTGCTCACAATAGTGGGACCTTCTAAGCGGAACCAAAATAGAACAAAAGACTAACAAAGACAGTAGCTCTTAATTCACTAACAATAACCCACATTAAAGTTTCGATTCTTCGAGGAACTTTTAGTTGCAGATCTTCATCCACATCCCAATAAGGGTTAATTGAAAATTTGTTGTAGCTAATGCATAAGTATACTTTACGATGACCAAGCCATTGGAGGTTGGTCCACATTGGTTATCTCTAAAAACAATCTAAATGATCAAAGAGCTAAAATTAATAATAGATTAAGTTTGGATCACAGTTAGTTAATTACTTATGGAGCATGTTGAAAACTAGTCAGCAGAAGCGAAATTGATAAGACATAAGTTTGGTTGCCAGTAGGCAATATATAAGACAAGATTGGTTCTTTGTGGATAAGTAACCACCGCAAGAATTGAATTTTGAGTCTATATATAGACTCATCTCCCTATGACCTTCACATACTCTCCCTAGGGATGATGACATTAGTTTATCACACGTCTTGTTCAGTGATCGAGCTTCTATTGGCACATTGATCACTTGATTGGTAGCATCATAGTCTTGATTGGTCGATTAATGGCCAGTAATAGATCCTTTTATTTTACGTATATTTGATCACGATTAGATATATGACACATAGGTTCTATGATTCATGTTAATTATATTTTTGTATGATTGAATGGTTTTGTTTTGACCTTAATCCATGGTAGAAGTTTGATTGTATTTTCTTTTGGGACGTAACTTGGAAGCTAATCATAAGATTATGTATTTCTCTTTGATTTATTTATTTTTAGAACTTTTATTGGATATTTTTATGTAAAAATCGGATTTATTGGATAATTATACAATAAGTACTCAAAGAAGAACTATTACATATTATTGTTCATCGTTTTTTGTGTCGATTGAAACCTTTGTTTGGCATACCAACACTAAAATCATGTAAGGGACATAAATGAGGGTTAGTGGGGAAGAGGGTCAACGGAAGACTTGGCACGCGACGCCAAAAGTGGCTGAGGGTATGTCTCTATGGGCGACTTCTAATAGTGGAGGGTCTCCTAACGATTTATCTCTCCATAAAAGAGTGTTGCTTTCACTCTAAACTTTGGACATCATTCATTTTTTTAAGAATTTCTGCAACAACCACTATTCCTCTCCATGCATAAGAGGCGTTCTGTTTTTTCACAAGTTTTGAGAGCTCTGCACCTCCTTCGATATATTTGCCTGATATCACCTTTGCCCAAAGACTCTTCTTCAGAAATCAATCTCCACCCGAGGGCTACATTCATGATGTGCATAGTCTTGACACCCCCTTTTCTTTATCACAAGTGATTGTCTCCCACCATAAATTATAGATATGTATCACACTTATCAGTTATCACATCTATGTTTAATAAATAAAATGCTAAATTATTTTGTAAAACTAAGAGTATTTATTGATTCCAAAAACAATTGCTCAATAATCAAAGGACCTAATAAATATATTATAAAATAATAATTTTATTGAACAAAGAAGCATATCAATTTTATGTGTAGAAAACATCACGACATAGATACAGAATTGTGTTTGTCGTGGTTTCCCCAATCGCAAAGTGAAATCAAAGAAAGTTAAGATTAGAAGATAGTTATTTATTTTCACGAGTGTTCTCTGAGAAGCTATTGTTAAATTCTAGAATTGTATTTCTTATATATAAGAAAGAACAATTGGACTTTGGTCGATAGACTTACCAAAGCGAGGGGAAGAAGATATAACAATAGGCCGTAGCTAGTTAATATTAAAATCATCCATAAAATACTCTATATAAATTAACATGCACAATATTACAATTAAAATTGTAATATGATTACACACTTAATCCATAGTTAATAAATTAATCTAACATTCCTACTTAGACGCATAATCATATATTTAATCTTTCCTGATATATTTACACTTAATCATGCAGTAATATCTGATTCTTGACCAAAGATGATGCATAAAGTATACAATCAAGCGCTAATCAAAATGTAACTTCGAATGCTTAAGCCCAAAGAAAACGTAGACGTAACCAATCATATCTGATTAATACATTGAGATGATAAATGCGTCACATGTCAGTCTTCTTTAGTGAAAATCATGGCTTCAGTAGCTATGAGAGACTTACATAGTCACAACCAATGTCACATAATTAATATTTTGAAATCATAAATAAATGCATGTCAGAGTGATCTTGTGATGAAGCATTCAATGACAAAGTGTGATTTAATAGAAGAGAAAACATCATTCTGTCGTTTATCTGGTCAAAATGGCCTGCCAAAATCGTAGATGTGGCGTCAAAATGTGCATGTATAGTAATGAAAGAAAAAACATAGGCTTTTCTTACAAAATACATGAAAAAGGCAAAACTCTCTCTTTTAAAACAAAGATTACAGGCTCCCTGACAAATAAATGCGGGTGTGTGTTTTAGAGCACACACAAATAGGTAAGCCTTTGGTTGAAATGATACCGCTATTTTATATCTTAGTGTCGTGAAGGCGTGTATTTTCAGCTAAGAAATGGGGACTCTTGCAGCTCCTCTTTCACAAAGAACTTCACATCAAACGTGCTTAGAGCGAAGTGCTCCTAGTGTTCACGGAGAAGATCTGCAGGTGTCGCGAAGAAACAGACTTTGGGAATGCGATTAGAACAACCTCAGCGAAACCAGTTTATGACCATAGTATAATGGTAATAGCCTCATAACCGCCCACATGCTTTGCCTGGTGAGAGGGCTGTGATGTTTAGTATTTTCACGAAACGATCATTCGACCATCATAAATATATAAGCGTTGAAGCGGGGCTTTTTATCATCCTGCGACTGCATAATCGGAATCAACACTGACCCCTTAAGGTGTCGGTGGTGATCGTCAGTAAGGATCTTTGGTACCTTGAAGATACCTTAAAACTTTCTTAGCCACTTTCGATGGCTTTTGACGTCATCGCTCGAATGCACCTTATCGCGACAGTAAAAGCAATGTCAGGCGTTCTGTACATGCCGAGCATGGAGTGCACTTATTTGAAGAAAAAAATAAGTATTGCTTTGTATGATATCTCTGATATCATTCTACTGGGGCGTTGGCTTGCTGGATAATTTGTCACCTTTTACAATTAAGGTGTCATAGTGCAAAAATTGAACCTTTTGAATGCATTCAATGTACATATGTTGAGACGATCTAAGAATCTCTTTCAAATTACATCAGTGAAGTATCATGTCTTAAGACATAAGATCACACAGGAATCCTTCATATAAAATTATCAAACAATATCTACTTTGTTTCAACCAACAGGTCAATATCATTGGCTGCGAGCAAAATATCATCAACATATAAAACCAAAAATATGTATTTGCTCTCACTGACCTTCATATATATGAATTGATCGAAGATGTTTTCATTAAAACCATTAGAGGTGACAACTTCATCAAACTTGAGATACCACTGTCTGGAAGCTTGCTTTAGGCTATAAAGGGATTTTTGGAGCTTCTAGGTTTACTTCCTCAATTAGTTCATTATCGGGGTGGGTTTATTAGATGTGAGGTAAACAATGGGTTTGAGATCGGACGGAATGATAGGCGCGAAATATAAAAGCCCGGATGTTCTTTCAACCATGATTTCTCTTGGCCCTTGGCCCACACGACCATGAGTCTTGATAGATAATCGATCACTCTTAGTGGTGTGTGCGACGGGCGTGTCAAAACTTGGAACCTTGTACGGTCCCACGCAATAATCGATGATAAAGGAGTACGTTGATGATCTTTGGATCGAGTTTCTTGGATTGTGGGTTATGCAGTCTCACCTTCCACCTTAGGACCCGAACATGGAAGTGAGCTAGGTTTCTTATGTTAGCCACACAGCTCATATGGGTCTTATGAGCAGACTTACTAGGCACATGTGGCGAGAAATCAAAATCGGAGAGAATCTCGGCATGGTGTCTTTCAGATTCTTACGAAATATATAGCTCCTTTGCATGTCGAAAGAATAAAGACTTTTCTTTCCAATCTCAAGCGTTTGGTCTACTATGGTATTATGATAGGAAAAAAAAAAAAAAAAAGCAAACCATATAAGTCTAATCAGTGAAGATTCTCATAAAGTGCTCTAGTGCCAATCAATAGTGAATCTCGGTGCAGTTTAACTTTTCTAGTTCAAAAGAAAGAGTATGTCAGAGTCTATTGAAATAGATGCGCGATGTCAGGTTTTACCATTGTCGAGGGTTTATCTTATTACATCTTAGTTCAAAAAAAATTCAAAATATCTTGTTTGTAATCTATGGCTGTGGAAAATCGGCTTATGGGTTTCTTATGCGAGTCATGTACATGTTATCAAAACTAGTTGGGCTTTTTGCTTATAGCCCATCATCGGCTTGCCGAATTACAGCGGATGTAACACCGCTCACAACCACTAAATTATAGATGACATATTGATATTGGATTAACAAAGCGTTCGAATGATTATCATATGACTCATTTTTCCCATTCTTCGAAAACTCTATATATCTCTTACTAATAGTATACAAGAAATCTTTTGCATTCTTAATCTTGAGAATGTTTGCATAAACGAAATCCTCCATATGATTCTCCATGATCGTCAGACAACAACTATTAGAATACTCCAGGTCCGTAAATTTTTTCATTTGCGGAACTTTTAAGCGATGGTTTCTGGAGGAGCTTAAACTTTAAGCGTTGTTTTAGCGTCAGTCAAATCATCATGAGAGATTTAACCTATTCTTTTGTAATTAGTCATTAAGTTTTGAGATGCGGAAGAATGAAGCTGAAGTGAAGAATAAAACAAAAAACGATATCGAGGCCATGTAAGCAAAGGCAGTACAGAATTGCTCAAGATTCTTAAAACACCAAATGACTATGATGTAATTAAGTATTCGAATCTTACCGTCTATAAAATACAAAAAAAACTCATCGTAAATGAAAACAATTCCGCGATCTTCACAGCCAAATGAGTCGATTTCTCACGAAGGATAATTGCATTAATGTGATTTAAGCGTGACTTAATGAAATTTCTTCACCAAACTACAGTATGCAATAATAATAAAGTCGTCGATAGAACAGCTTATTTGACATATGGATCTTGTAATTGATCTCTTGTAGAAATGGGAAATAATGGTTGCGGTGCTCCGATTTGAGAGATATCAAACGTGCCGGACTCACGGCTTGAGTTCGCCAAGTATTTAATATTTACTCAATTTTTAAAAATGCGAAGAAATAGTTTTATTCCACAACATGATGTATAAATAATCTCAAATAACAAACATAAATTCTAAAAAGCAATATATATAGAAAACAACTAGTGAAAGTTGTAAAATTGGGTAAATTTTTTTATTTTTGTTCCATAACCAAATTTAATGTTTAATGGGATAGAAAACAAAAATGTGGGAAAAAAACATAATTTGGCTTAAAAATACTCCATAAAAAAATCCAAAAAAAAAACATGAAAATAATTAACAAAATCGAAGAATAATTTATTATATTTCTTTCCCGAAAACCTCCTAACAATCAATGAAACAAAGGAATAAATAAAAAAATGAAATTCAATCTATCCCTTCAAATTTCTTTGAAGAAAACCTTATACAAGAAGTTCTTTGCTGTATTTTATTTGTTTTTATTTTATTTTTGTTTTTATTTATACAGTAATTGATTAACATGACGGTGTTGAAAATGAACAGAAAACAATTCCAAAGAAAACTTAGTTTCTTTTCCATAACCTAATGGACAAAATAAGAAAATAGGTGATGAAATCAAATACCTGTGAAACATGGAATCGTGCGTTGTGCACAATTTATCATGCCCGCGATTAAATGCAATGAAGGATGCTGTTGGAAGTGATCATGGGTGAGTGATATTTGGTAAAATTAAGTCATTTGTGGTCAAGCGGGATAATTTAATTGAACAATTCTACATTCGAGTTAGTTTTCGGCCAGGTCGAAGTATGGGTTCTTGTTAATGAATTAAAAGCAAGCGAAACAGCAAAATCTTCAAAAAAATTAATTTTATAAATTTTTCATTCTTCAAATAAAAATAAATAAGATATTTGAAAAGAACAACTACAAAATATCAAATGAAATCTCATGTATCTCTAGTCTTCATCATCATCTTCATTATACCCAATAATAACACGTGATTTCATATTAGAAATGATTGCATATTAAACAGATGTACATCCTAAATGGTGGTTGAATTATCATCATCTATTAATTAATTAACAACATAAATTTCATTTATGTTTGGAATAAAAAAATATTTTTTCCAACAATACATCTTAACAGTATAATAATAAAATATCTTATTTGTTTGGAAATTCATCTTGTTAGAAGATATAATCATATTATGAAATAAATTAGTATATAATTTTGTTATTAATTTTTAAAATAACATTATTTGTTATTAACAATGGTTAAGTAATAAAATTATTTAAAATATACTATCAATTATTTTATTAGATTTAATTTGAATTTATAAACTTGTATAACTTTATTTTATCAAAAAACATTTTATGATGAATAAAATTTGGAGATAAATAAAAAATGAAATTGTAAATATTTAAAATGGGATTAATGAGATAAATAAAAATATATTCAATATTAAAACTTTAATTCAAATGCCTTCCATAAATTTTTCATACAAGATTTTTTAAATATTAAATTAGATTAAGAAAAATACATTTAGAAATTGAAAATAAAATAGTTAAAACAACAAAGTTTAATATATTAATTAGATATTATAATATTTATTATTTTTAAAATCCCTATGCTATAAAAGAGATATCAAAAATATCAAATTTTATATATGAATCGTAATCTAAAATTCTATTGTAGTTATTTAAAAAAGTAAATAAAATTTTGATCGATCGAGATATATTCTAATTGTATGGCCAGAGGCAGCATGGCGCGGTAAAATGAGGTTGAATGAATTAGCCTTTATTAGGTCTTCAAATTTCTGACTATTTCTCCAAAATTACAAGTGAAGCAGCCATAATTTAACTCATAATCATATTGATCTGACATTAATGATTTATTATTATATATGTTTAACACTAATCAATGAAACTTGTATGAAAAAAAATTATAAAATAACAATAACTCTAATTTCAGCACTCAATAATATTGTGTCTAGATTCAAATCAACCAAAATCGAAAGATCAAACATGTGATGCCCAAATACGATTACATTCAGAATCAATCCAGATATAAGAAACCAAGAAACTCCAGAGACCAAAAAAAAAACACTTGGAAGGATAGACATACCAAAAAAAAAAAAGAATAAGACATATTGTTTGATAAAATAGAAAAATTAAGTCTTTGAAAAATAAGTGTTGAAAATTAAGTCTTGAGATTTTACAGTAAGTATTGAATCTGTCTTGTAAGTTTGATAAATTACCTTGATTGAATCTTTGAAGATATAAATATATTGTTTGATAACATAAATCTTTGAATCTTGAAATTGTATTTAGCATTAAGCTATTATCATTCAAATTCACATGTGTCGAAATAATAATGAGTTCTAATATTTCTTTCATTATAATTATTAATTATTGTAAATAACATATTTAAAAAAATATGTAAAAATATTTATTCTAATATTATTATCAAAATAGACATAAACATGTTTAAAAATAACCAACAGAATCTAAACTTTTAAAATTATCCGACTAACCAAAGAGATATTTGCAAATATTATATTATTTATAAAGAGTTTTTTGGTCCCGATTTATTTTTAATTTAAAATTTTTTTGTTGTAGTGATAATTCTGCGTTCTAAGTTAAGTAGATTAATGCATACGCATAATTTTCAGCAGTTTCGTTTAAAATTTTGATTAAGAACTGCAAAAATTTTGTTATGGTAATATTGAAAAATTAAAAGCAATTTGAAAATTACCGTTTCGATGGTTTATTTATTCAAATAGTTTATATTTGAACTTTAAGACTACATGAATATAAAATATATTTGAAATAACTTAGTACGATAAAAGTTGCTCTCTGTCAATTCTTTAAATTATTTTGTAAAACTAATAGTATTTATTGACCTAAAAAATAATTGCTCAATAATCAAATGACACAGTAAATGCATTCTGAAAATAATAAACTTTATTGAGACGAAAAGAAGCATGCTCGATTTATGTGTAAAAGCGTATCGGCGTGGATGAGGTGATTGTAGTTAGTTTCTCGGATAAATGAATGATGAAATCGAATAAAGTTATAGATTGATGATTCTTGTATTGCCAAAGTGTGTTATATCGAGCCGTATTAAATTTGAAGAGAACTTTATTTAACACATAATATAAGTACTGAAGAGAGAATAATTTGGAAGTTTAAATGAACATAAGCAGGAGAAGATTAAACGTGAGAACATGGCAATTTAATATTAATAGCAAATTATCCATAATTAATATGTATAATATAATGATTAAAAGTGTAATATTTGGGTGCCTTTATTCCATGAATTAACCATTAATCAACAAAAAAACATTAGAACAAGCCTCATACATTTATTTTCTATGGTGGATAAAATTTATAAATGAATCAATTCTGGATGGTGACTGTTTTTGGAACACACCTCGTCATTATTACTAAATAATAAATATAAATAAAATTTTAAAAATAATAATAAATATAAATAAATGTCCATGTCATTTGTTTGGGATTGAGGAAATGGAATGTTGAAGTCCATTTTTTATTCTAAATTTGATAAATAAAGTATCTTTTTTCCTCTTGCGAATTGTCTATGGAATACTAAAAACAAAAAGAATAAAAATAAAAATTAGTTATTATACCTTCACCTTAAACGTGGGAAAGAAATGGCGAGTAAAAACAAAAATTTAATTATAGATTTTATTATTTTGTTACCAGATCGCTGAAAATAGAAAACAAAATATAGTAATTTATTGTCAATTATTTTTTAAATTTTTATAGGAAGAATAAGACAATGAAACGATGTCGTCTTTTACATTGATATGCTTGGCTGCCTAACTTGGCTGGCCCACGTTAGGGTTGAACATGGGCGGCATATTTAACCTCACGTGCTTACACACTCTTAGCCACAAAAAAGAGTGAGAATTTCATTCAAATGATCATTAGAAACTAAATAAGATTCAAATAAATTCTTTTAAAATATTTATAAAAAATACAATATAATGATATGATAAAAAAACTTTTCTTATATTGGGAAACTTATGTTTGTTTTATAAAAGATAATTATGTTTTAAATATTATAGTACTTAGATATTATCTTAATAAACTATAGGTATTATTTTAATGTTATATGTACTATCATAATAAATAGTACCAAGATAGAATCTTTAAACAACAAATAAATTAGGTACGTGGCGTTGTTAAGGTACGTGGCGTTTGTTGAGCAAAGAGTTTATTCTTATCGATTCACTTGAAATTGCGAGGAGATTCTTCCCAGAAGACATATCATTTAATAATTTTTGAAAATTTCATAATTGATTGATGAATAGTGAATAGTGATTTTTGAACAGTAAAAATGAATAGTAACAAGAAAATAATATGCAGATATTTGAAGCAATAAAATTTTACTTGAAAATATAAACTTACAAAATATTTGAAGAGATCTGAAGCTGCACAGGTGCCTTAGTGGCTTAGGATGAAAAGCTCGAGATACACTATGGGAAATTGCTCTCAAACTCAACTTGGTTTCTGAAAGGAATATTCCTCTATTTTATAAGGAAATTTGGCCAGTTACGGCACCCAAGTAAGTGGATTTGAAAATAAAATTTGACATTGAATAGTATTAAATCGCGCGTATGATTGCTTTTGAAAGATGAGAATAAGAATCTCGGCACCCAGGTCGGGCTATCGACTTTTTTGAAAAAGTGGGCTTCTTTTTAGTCAGTATAAGCGTGCTGTTGAAGTGGGAATCATCTTTGGCTTATTCTTTATAGTGTTGCTTTTTCTTGTCGGTACATTTTGGAATCAACTCATCATTCATCTTTGTAGTCATTTTGAGAGTGGGAACAAACGCCACACTAGTTTTGAATCATCTTTCATCATTTGAATCATCTTTCCATTTTCATCCTTGTATAATTTATTCGAGGAGTCTTAAGGAAGCAAGTCAATGATAATTTGAAAATTTTCTTTGTTTGGAGATAAAAAATTCAATTCTAAATAAGACTTTTGAAAGTAGATCAAAGGGACCCATAAACTTGAGGAGTGTAATAGGAGCCATGCTCTTGTCTTCGTTTCTTCAGAGGCGGAACTTAGTGTGTCTTCCCTCCGTCATCGTAGGCGCGTCAGTCTACTGGTGGGGCAGTGTTTCATGACATTCTTTGGATTCTTTTGAGATAGGCTTTGTGGCGGGTTGAAGAAGTATTTTTTTTGAAGGAGTTTGGGGCGAAGAGGCAGTAAAGTTAAGACCAAATGGGAGTCTTTTGAGGCTTTTGGATTTGGGGTTTGCTGAGTCAATCCATTCTTTGATAGCTCAAAGTTTATTGTTTGTTTTGAATCTTTTCATTAATTTTGGTCACTGTGGGATCATTGAGGATACAGGTGGAGAAGAAAGTGTAGATAATGCTAAAATCCAGACAAGAATCGAGGAGTTCTAGCCAAACAAAGAGTGGATGTTATTTCTATAAGGAAAAACTTTCCTTTATTAACTTTTCTTGAAATAATCAAAAGATTTGGATTTGAGACGAAAAGATATGGAGTAACTCGAAAAAGAGCCACCATTCAGAAATAATTTGGAAATTCATTTGAGACTTTTCTCCCCGATTAAAACACCATGTGAATGGAAGAAGGTTTGTGAAAAATGTATTAAACTAACATTTTTGTAAATCTAATGTCAAAGGTTTGAAGACAGAAATTTTATGAGAAAAGTTTGTGTGTAAGGGACTTTGTTGATCCTTTTTAGAAATGAGTTTCAAAATCTTGCATTTTGAATAAGCGATATCAATACCCTCGAGTTACTGAGCATGTGAAACTTGTATGGGCTCGTATCTCCTGAGTATAAACTCGTAGAATCACGGTTTTTGAAAGATCATTTGAAACAAAAATTTGTCTTTTTTTGAAATATTTTCTGAGCTCAGAGCCTCGCGGTATCAATGACGCCTCAGAACTTGAATCAACTGCCTTGGTTCTTTGATTTGTAATGTGGCTTCAAGAAGTTGAACAAGGTTTAGAAATTTTCCCTAAAACTTCAGCGGATTTGAAGGTTAGGCTTTCGCATAAAGATAAGATTCTCTTTTCGTTGTTGGTTTTATGGGATCAACTTTGCTCATTTTCCCTGTAAAAATTCCCGTGAGAGAAAATCAGGTAAAACATTTGAAGATCCTTTTATAAATTCAATTTCAAAATAAAAAACATATAGAATAGCTTGCCATATGGCAAAAATTTGTTTTGAAACCAAATTTTGAACATCTTTTTGCAAAATCTCTTTGGCACTTTTACAATCAACTCTTAAAAAAAAAAAAATTAAAAACATCACTTTGAAATTTTTGTATGCAAAGAACAATTGCTAAAATTTCCTTTTTTACTGTTGAATAGTTTTCCTAAGGACCACTCCAAATTCCAGAGTGAAATCTCACTATGGAGATTTTGTTTTCAAAATCTTGTTTGAGGATTCCACCATATCCTATGTTTTCGTCTATCTCTATAATGGGAAAGGCTTTTGGGTGAAGGATTCCTAAACAAGGAAATTCCTTAACCTGACACTTTACCTGTTTGACTATTTAAGTATGTTCATCAGACCATGGGTTTGGACTTTTCTTTAATCTCTTGAATAAAGCAATGATGAGTATTCAAGATTCGATAAAAAGTCCGTCATAATTTAAAACTTCCTAAAAATCTTTGTTACTTCCTTATCTAAAATATCAAAGAACTTAAAAAAGAAAATCTTGTTCAAACATTTATAAGATTTAAAATTCTCTGAGAAAATACTCATCCACAAGATCCGAGACAGTAAACTATCGAGCTTCGATCTCAAAGATCTAGAGCAACCGCAGAGAAAATACAAAATCCTTCATATAGAGCCACCAGTAGTCATAAACCTTTAATCAGGTTAGGTTTAGACAAACCTATTTGTATTTGCTTAAGAGATGCAAGACATAACCAATTCCAAGATTCACTCTTAGGTTTAATGCAAGCAAATACATCATTTGGACCGGCGTATTTTACTTGCTACCCAAATCTAGAGTTGGACTGTATGAATGATCAGAGCATTCATAAAGCCTTAACTCTAAATATTCAAACCCAAAACGATGACATGGACCCTATATTCAGGAATATCCTCATAGTATACAGAGTATACTATAAGGTAATGACTTCTGTAGTAAATCCAAATTGTCTCTTGTCATCCCCAAAATATCAAACTTTAATTTGGCAAGCAAATGAAAAGAACTCTACAATAATAATACCAAAACCTATTCCTTGGGAATGTTTAACACAATCTAAGGAATGGAACTTCAAACAGCTTCTAGCTCTAAAACCAATAGAACAACCAAAACTGATGTCCATATTAGAAGATGGGCAAGGAAATGTACAAATTAATTTTGAACCTAGGAAAGAACATCCTAGGAGATCATACTCTGCAAGTTCTTCGAATTCCTTTTTAGAAATTCGAACTCCTTCCAAAAGATCTAATGTTCATTCAAACTTAGAAGAAGTATATTTTTCATCTACAATTCCTGATTTAAAATATTCAAGACCAGATCAAAACTTACAAAATTCTCCAGATAGGTCTCCAACCTATTCTCAAATGATGTCACCAAATGACGAGTCTGCTCAGCTCATGATGATCACAGTTGAATTTGAGATAGATAAAGAATATCTAAGAACTGAAGCAAAATCTCCACATCATGCTAAGAAAAGCAAATGGTTTTTTTCAACATTAACAAATGAATTTTTTTTTTTTTTAAAACAATGGTATCAAACAATGGAAATGAATATTCCAATGTTTACCTATATTGATATTTATGCTGCAAAAAATAATATTGATTATCCTTTTGCTGAAATCGGTATGTTCCAAAAGGATTGGAATACTACTAATGAAAAGAAAATAGTATCTACACATCCTCCTTTGAAAGAAATAAAAATAACGGTCCAAGGGACTGAAGTTATAGCTTCACCCTTCAAAAAGGCAAATCCTAAAGAGGAAGAAAATAGATACTCAAACTTAAAAGACATTAAAGGGATACAACAACAAAATAATTATACAAATCAGATTTTGGGAACAATTTCTTCTCAACTGGACAAAATTGAGAAGAATTTTCCAAACTCAAAATAATCAGAACATGAAAAACCTTTATTCAAATCCCCATAATATAATAAACCTATTAAATTAGTAAAAAAAAAATAATGACCTTATTAAAATATTGCCAAAAAATTAGAAGCAATGAATCTAACAGATCCCTCTACATCAAAAAGTCAAATTAATATCTTAAGTGGTTCTAAATCATAATCCTCTTCAGATGAAAAACAAACTTACATTTCAGACCATGAAGATGATCAAATAAACAGAATAAAATACCAAAAAACATGGCATCAAGGAACAAGAAATTTTTATCCTAGGCCTACTCCTCAAGATCTCCAATATGAAGAAAGATTTCCTCAAAGAACCATGTATAATGATACATTTATTTATGAATGGAATATTGATGGTCTTTCTGAACATGAAATTATTAATGTTCTACATCAAATGTTAATGGCAACAACTGCCCATTTAAATGACAATGATGATCATAATGCCGCCCAACTTTTGCTTTCCAGATTTTCTGGAACATTAAAAAGTTGGTGGGATAATTGTTTAAATAATGAGTAAAGAAAATTTCTTCAAACCAGTACAAATGATGAAGGTGAACAAAACACAGTCCATAGAATAATATTTGCAATAACCAAACATTTCGTTGGAGATCCTAGATTCTCCAAGAAAGAAGTTCTGAAATCCTTCAAAACATAAGATGTAGAACACTCGATGATTTCCGATGGTATCATGATGTGTTCATATCAAAAGTTATGATTAGAGATGATGCAAGAGCTCCATATTGGAAAGAAAGATTCCTATATGGGCTCCCTAGAGCTCTAACAGAAAAAGTCCAAGAAACCCTTAGAGACAAATATCAAGGAACAATTCTTTATGATAGCCTCACTTATGGAGATCTCATAAGTGAAGTTAAAAAGGAAGGATTAAAATTATGTTCACAATTAAAACTTCAATATCAGATCAAAAAGGATTTAAAAGCCTCTAGAAAAGATTTAGGATCTTTTTGTGCTAAATATGGTATTGAAATGTCACATTTCACCTCACAAAACATAAAATATCAAAATATTCAAAAAGAAAATCCTATTCTAACAAAGAATACTCAAAGAAGAATTATAGGAAATATAAACCTTATAAAAATAAATCTCATAAACCTCAACCTCAAAACCCTACTAAACCACATAAAAGATAAATAAGATGTTTCAAATGTGGGCAAAAAGGACATATAGCCCCAAATTGCATAAAACAAAAATTAAATGTTTTATTTGATTTTGAAGAAGACTATTATTCTGAAGAAAATACCTCTTCTTCCTCTGAGTCTGATAATTCTCAAAATAAAAACTTAATTTTGGAAAAAGAACAAAATCAAACTGATAAAATAGAAAATTGTTTATGCCAAGTTAATGTTTTAATCTACTGATCAAGAATTGTTAATAAAAATGATAGACTGAAGGATGTTAGCTATAGCTAAAATATATAAGAAAAATTACCAAAGTAGTAAAACCTTATAAAATTCTTCAAATGTATACGCATTTAAAGATATTATGCAACACTAAAGAACCCTACCATACTCAAGATTTACAAATAGAAATAAAACAAATAAAGAAACAAATTGAAGAATTAAAAATTTTACTCAACATTTAAACTTTAAAATTCAAGATATAGAAAATCAAAAGATCTCCTTAACACCACAAACTTCTAAAGATTTAGATACTTTTGTTAATAGTATGGCTATTGTACAAAAACAAAGATGGTATACCAAAATTACTTTAAAATCAACTCGATTTCCGGCCAACCTTAGTATTTAGGTACTATGGGCTCGGGGTCTAACTACTCCGTCGGTCTGCACTCGACCGACCAAGGACCACATAATGATACCCCGCCTACAGCCCACCCCGTTTCACTTACAAATCGGGATCCCAACATGCATCCCCTACCGGATAATGCATATACCGCCTAGACATTGTCTCTCATAGCCGGGTAACCTCTTTATAAAGGCATCCGAATGACCTCTCTGAATTTAAACGAGTGTAAGTCGCACGCATAACCACCCTGAGGGTGGTCAAACATTCCTTAAGGCAGAAAACGCGGACGACTTGGCTATCTAAAAGGAAGAACAAATATAACGCCACGTGAGGGCCACCTTCCCTTTCGCTTTTGAAGACATCATCTACTTCCATGGAAACAGATCGCTCTCTTTCTCTCGATAAGGAGTGAAAGGAACGCAAGAAAAGGTACGAGATTCTTATCAAAAGGGCGTTTTCACCTCCGTGCCACTTCAGATCTAACTTAAGGTCTGAGCGCGGACACACCACCGCTTTTCTTGTTTGTTTTGTAGATATTCGCTAGCTGATTCATTCTTCGATGGTTCAGTGACTCAGAAAGTTCAAGAGACTACAGTTGGCACCGTATGTGGAAAACGCTAAGCAAGAAATCTCATAGACGATACGCGAGAGCCTGGGTACACCCAATCCCAAGTGATCTCCCATTCACCGAAGCTTTGGTAGTTCCCGATCATTCCACCGTACCATTGGAGTTTATCGCCATGTCTAGCAACCGAGCGAACCAACCAATTGAAGATCAGTTTCTCCGCTGGTCCAAGAGATGGAGGCGAAGCAAGAGGAACATGCCAGACATATGACCGAATTACGCGAGCACGCAAACCACTTGCAGCAGGAGAATGAATGCCTGCGAACTAGTCTGGAGACTAACCGGAGTGAAAACTCGCGAGGGCCTATCCATCCTGCGCCCCCGGCTAAACCAAATAAGGGAAAAGAGCCCATCCTCATGGGAGAAAGTGATCCCCCAGCAGACGATGAATTATCTTCTGGCAGCTCTCCTCTCCTTGACCGCTCACCACCCCAGAACAACACAGAGGCTGAATCCAAGAAGAGGCCCCCACACCGATCTAGCTGATTCGTCAGTGGCGCGCGCCGCTGGGTACGAAGAGAGGCCAGTAGAGACATACGCCATTTGGAATTGGCCCCTGAATATGTGCCTATCCCGATCGGGGGCCAGAGGACATGCTGTCCTCGCCCCTAGGCCCACATATTTTAAGTTATGAGCCCCCCCGCGGCTTCGTTATGTCGTCATTTGCTATGTACGATGGCTCTACTGACCAGTACGACCATATGCTACATTTTAACCAAACAATGATTCTTAGCGTGGGAAATGGCCGCCTCTTGTGCAAGGTGTTCCCGGCCAGCCTGAAGGGGCCTGCTCTGGCCTAGTTCCACAAACTCCCGAGAGGATATATAAACTCATTCAATGAACTATGGGCAGCATTCATTTCCCAATACTTATGCTCGGTCCAACAGAAAGGAAACATCAACTCATTCCATGCCATCCTCAAGCGGGAAGATGAATCTATCCGAGATTTCACCCGAAGATTTGGGCAAGCCGTCTAACAAATTGATATTTACAGCATGGATGCAATTCTACAGAACTTCCGAAGAAGCTTCGAGCCCACTACCCCTTTCTTTCAATCTCTATCCCTGGATCCTCCCACAACAATGGAAGAACTGTATCGACGGGAAGATAAATATTCCACACTGGAGGATAATACCTGGGCCGCTTCCCAGACAGTAATGATAACTGCTAATAACAGCAAGGAAGCCACTAAGGGCCAACTCGAATAGAAAGGAAACCATAACAAGAATCAAAAGCGCTCCCAAGAACAGTCAGAAAAAGAGGGAGCCTCCCCAATTCACCCTCTTCAACATCTCTTATGACCGACTCCTACCTCTTGTGACGCCACCAACTCGGCACCCGGTGTCATTTTTTATTTTTTTTATCATTATAAACTTATAAACTTGAAGCTTGTTCATTCATATAATGTTAAACATTTAACTTGTTTAATATTCTGTAGCAGCGGATTACAAAATATATACAAGCTCCTTATATGGAAATGTTCAACATTTATAATATTGACATTGTTCACAAAAACAAAACATATACAAAAATAGACCAAAAGGTCTTTAGTGGGCACCTAGTAATGTGTTGGCCTTGGTTGTTGATGCGGATTGTCCCACATCCGGCTTCTTCGTACCTACAATGCATGAAACACCCGTGATAGTTTATAGCTTAGTGGGAATAATACTGTGGACTCCACCCCTAATAAGAGTCATCATCACACTTTGCACATAAGGCATATACTTACACAACATATCACTTATCTCATATTCCATACTTGTCATATACAATATTTATATATGTTACATACATATAATTTACACACGCTTATTTAAATCTTATACTTTCTTATCATATCTTATTTCATTTCATGTCAGTTACACTTTTCTTCTTATTCGTGTCAACATATACTTGTCACTGTTTACATATCATCCCATAGCAATGCTATGCTTCTCATATCATGTCATGTCATTTCAAGTCATATTCAAGTCATTTGTTTTATGTTTCATGTCTGCATAAACCTGGCTGACAAAGGAAACTATATTGTTCAAGCGCGATGTACTCACTGTACGAAACAGTAGTCTATAAGGGTCCGAAGGCGCTGTTATCATTATGCGAGATAATGACCATCTATAAGGGCCCGAAGGCGCTGTAATGACCCAAACGGGGCCAACTGATCAGTATGCTGCAGACTTGTTTTTCCCTAATAGGCATGCCCATTTATCTCTCTACTAGGTTCTAAGCAGACAATCCATGTATATTTTATATTTAGTACATATCTCATATTCCCGAATAATTATTGTCATTCAGTAATCATATGCGATATTTACAATCATTTATTTGTATCTTTGCATTTTTTTCATATTTCATTATATGCATGAATAACTATGGTTACCATGTATGCTTATGAGCTATTTAATATCATTCCAATTTCATCAAGCTATATATATGGATGGATTCTAGACTCAAAGGGCTTTCCATAGAGTTCAAGAACACCCAAAAATAGTTCTGAAAATCCTGTCCGGACTATCTGAAAACAATCCCGAAATTTCAACCCGAACTGTTCGAAAACAGTCCCAAATTCAGCCTGGATTGTCCGAAAATTCCTAAAAATTCCTAAACTTAGTCCAAAAATTTTGGGACTGGATTTTACGGCATATCACAGCCTCTAAGAAAATCCCAAGCCATTAAATGACCTTTATGATAGAAATAACCTAAGTAGGAAAATTCCATACCTCGTGGAATTTGACGAAACTCCAAGATTTTGGTGCTCACGTGTAGCCCTCGTTGCGTGGATCAACTTTACCTTCTGCTCCGACAAAAATCTACGATCCGATTTCCGTAGATCTTAGAGAGAAGTTTCTTTCTCTAAAATCTCTCTCTTCAAGCTCTCTTTCTCCCGTCTCCTTCTGGCCCTCCTTCTGATACCAACATTTTATCTTTTTTTTTTCTTATTTTATTTTATTATTATTATTATTTGGATACATAGCTCATATTGCCTCATTCGGGTTCATTTCTTCCCCAAAATTTTTTATTTCTTTTTAGTTCACTTTATTTTAAATGAACTTAACTCAAGTCATTTCCCGACTTCTGAGATTTTCGTAAAAATCTTGTCCCTAAAGTCATTAGCGACTTATCACCCATAAAATCGTAAAATATTTCGACTGTTCTCAAAATTCTAATTTAAACTTTTCTAGGTGATCAGATTTTGCGATCTAATTCTAATCTACAAGCACCGCTTGGGTCATCCGAGATCTAAAGAATTTTCTTAAAGCCTCGAATCCATTCTAGAAATTTATTATTATTATCCTTTAACTAATTAAAGTTTCCATGATTTGTACTTTCACCCCTCCACTTTCCTTAATTGCAAAAGTGCCACCATTCTTGAAAACTTTACAATTTCCTATTTTGGCATACAATCTTTTATTTTTATGTCATTTTGGTCCTGATCTAATACCAATTTACTCCTCGATTAGACACTCCTGCCATTTATTTTATTTTTTAAAGATTATTTTATTCCGGAAAAATATACATTTACTTTTATTATACCAAAAACATGTTATAAAACTGTCAGGGTATAATTTGGAGTGTTACAACTCTCCCCCCTTAAAAGAATTTCGTCCTCGAAATTCATACCTGATTCAAAGAGCTATGACAGCTCTCATAGTTGCTTCCGACTCCTGCGTAGCTTCTTCTCCGCCATGGTGTTGCCAGAGCACTTTAACTAATGGTACTTGTTTGTTCCACAACTGTTTCAACTCTCGAGCCAAAATTGCCTTTCGTCAAAGATATGACAAACTCTCCTATACTTGTATCTCTGCACGGTAGTATGTGACTCCATCATAACGGCATTCCGAAGCATTAGACACATGGAACACATCATGCAAATCGCACAACTCATCCACATATAACTCATTTAGTCGATCCATAGAATATCAATCTCGACAAGATAAAATGGGCCGACTTTGAGAGCCTATCAACAATCACCCAGACAGAGTCATGTTTTTGTTGTGTGAGGGGAAAACCCGACACAAAATCCATGGAAATGTTATCCTACTTCCATTGAGGAATTGGAAAGGGATTCAACAAATCTGTTGGAACTTGATGTTCAGCTTGGACTTGCTGACACGTCAAACATTTATACACATACTCTGTCCCATCTCTTTTCATTCCTTTTCACCAATAATGCTGTTTTAAATCCTGATACATTTTATTACCTCCGTGATGCATGGTATATACCGTATTATGAATTTTAAATAGTAACTTTTTCTTTAGCTCTTTATCATCTGGCACACATAATCCGTTCTAGAAATACATACTTCCCGCTTCTTTCACTGAAAACTCGGTCTCGTCACCATCTCTAACCATCTATAACTTTTTCTGTAGCTCTTAATCATTCTTCTGAGCATTTATAATCATTTGCTTTAAAAATCGTGTCGAGCTTTAATTGAGCTAATATAGCTCCATCGTGACAATTACTTCTTCATTCAATCGCGGTTGTATTAACAAAGTCGCTATTGCCTTTTCTACTTAAGGCATATGCTACTACATTAGATTTTCTCCTGTAGTAATCTATTATAGTCAGTTATAATCTCAACAAACTCCAACCACTCGTTGTCTCAAATTAAGCTCTTTATGCTTTAACAAATATTTGAGACTCTTGTAATCTGTGTAAATTCTACACTTTTCCCCATATAAGTAGTGTTGCCATATTTTCAAAGCAAACACTACTGCAGCCAACTCTAAGTCATGAGTGAGATAATTTTTGCTCATATTGCCTTCAATCACCTCGATGTATAAGCCACTACTTTCCATCTTGCATTAACACACAACCTGCACTTTCACCGGAAGCATCACTATATGTGAGTATACTCTACCCGAGGTAGGCTACGCACACCGGGTGCCTAACCAACATTTCTTTCCAACCTGCTCAAAACTATTCTAACATTTATTCGACCACCAAACTTTACCCCTTTCCCTCGAGTAATTCGTGAGCCGGAGAGGCTGCGATGCAGTGCCTCTCACAAATCTTCTATAATAACCCGTTAGGCCCGAAGAAACCTCCTCACCCTACATTTCGAGGTGGTTTCCAATTCACCACGGCTTCAATCTTTGTGTAGTGGTCAACTCTATAAATTCTCCGGAGGACATGGCCTAAGAAGGAAACTTCCTTTAGCCAAAAATCACATTTTGCCGAAAGCTTTAGCATATAACTTCTTTCTCTGAAGGTCCTGTAGGACTATTTTCGCATGTTGTTCATGTGTTCCCTGCATCCTTAGAATACACCAGATGTCATCAATGTTACCACAACAAATTGATCCAAATAGGGTGGAATACCCTATTCATTAAATCCATGAATTTTGGCTGCAGATAGTCAACCCAAATGGCATTACTAAAACTATAATGGCCACACGGTTCTAAATGCTGTCTTCTAAGACATCCACTTCCTTACTCAACTAATATCCAGATCGTAGGTCGATCTTCGAAAAGACACCCGCTCCTTTCAATTGATCAAAAAGATCTTCGATTCTCGGCAATGGGTACTTGTTTTTCACTGTCACCTTATTGATCTGCCGATAATCGATGCACATCCGTAGAGTACCATCTTTCTTTTTCACAAATAAAAATGGTGTACACCCTGTGGGAAAGACTGGCCTGATAAATCCTTTATCCAAAAGCTCTTGCAATTGACTCTTTAACTCTTTCAGGTCCGTTGGAGCCATCTTGTACGGTGCTCTAGACATAGGGACTGTTCCTTCTATGGCTAAGTCCACCTCCCTCTTGAGTAGAATATCTGGTAACTCTTCAGGGAATACATCTGGAAATTCCCTTACTACTGGGATATTTTCTACATCAACTTGACCTATCTTGGAGTCAAGTATCACAGCCAAGAATGTCTCACATCCTTTCCTCATAAATCTCCTAGCTTGCATAGTGGAGATCACATTGGACATTGCACTTGATCCAATGCCTTATACCATCACTTCAGTCTGGTCAGAGCATCTCAACACTACTGTCTTTTGACCACAATCAACGATGGCTCGGTGTTTAGTCAACCAATCCATTCCTAGAATCAAGTCAAACTCTTGGAATGGTAAGGTTATCAAATCAATGAAACTCTTCGCTTGTATAACAATGCGCTTCGATAATGCTATTCACACTAACGTTGTGCCTCAACGGACTAGTCACATGCATGTCATATGCTAATTTCTCCATCACTAGTACTTTGTCAAATACATGCTCCATGCACACATATGAATGAGTAGATCTAGGATCAATCAATACATGGATCTCAATATCATATAAAGAAAATATACCAGCTATAACCTCAGGAGTATCCTGATCCTCACGAGCCTTCATAGCATATGCTCGTGCTGGTGTTGTAGGTATAGGACGATCCACCGCTTTCCAAACTCCGCGGCCTCCTCGTCCCTCTATGCCGAGATGGGCCACCACACCCCTACTCAAGCCGCTGAGTCGAGCAAAGTGGTGTCTGCATCTTCCCTCTCGCCACTTCCTTGTTGACTTCTATTATCCCTTGACTCTCGGGGACACTGTGCTATCAAATGCTTAAGGCTTCCACATTGGAAACACCCTCCTGTCAATAATCTACAAACTCTCAAATGCCTTCTATGGCAATGAGGGCATCATGGGATTTCTCCCTGTCCAATTGAACCTCTACCTGTACTAGGTGCTACATTGGACCCTTGTCTTCTACCTCTCGTAGCGGAAATATACTGATCGGGAAATGAGACTCTTAGCTCTTTCCCAGAGGAGGACTAAGCTCCTCTTAGAAAACTTCTTCTGAGATCTTTCTTTGTCGGTCGCTTTTTAGTCTCTCTACTTTCATTGCAAATTTGACTAACTGATAGAAATCTACTTGTTGGAGAGAAGTCATAGGTGCCAAATATCTCTTTGATGGAACTTCATACCCATCCTCAATTGCCTACACTCGACATAAGCTCTGAGGACCAATTTTCTGCATACTTGCCGAGATGATTGAATTCTTTCATTCAAATTCACTAATAAGTTCCTTTGCTTCCAAATTCAGAACTAAGCCTCCACTTGAATCCCTATAATATCTCGTACATACTTTGCCCTCGAACTTGACAAAGAACTCCCAAGTCATGCGATTTGGAATCCTTGGACTTCTCAACGCTAGTTTCCACCAATCATATGCCTCACTCTACAATAGTGAGACTGCACATGATACTCTATGATCAGGAGGGCATCTAATTTCTTCCAATATTCTTTGTAACATTTCCAACCAGAATTCGACTTTCTCAGACTCTTCCATGCTCGACCCATGGAATTCCTCTGCTCCATGTCTTCTTACTGTGTCTATTGGAACTTTAGGAGCGAATACCATCCACACTGAGCCACGTCCCGCGATATTCTCGCAGCTTCCGCGGGCTCATTAGGGCAAGACATTAAGGCTCTAAGCCGATAACTCTTGTTCCCTTGGGTTACCACTCTCAGCAGCTTCTTCAGGACGATCCATCGATACAAAACACAAGGACATCCACATCAGGCCAACACATTACTAAACACATGCTTTTCTATCATATACTATATCTAGAGTAGCCTAAACCTAGCCCTTTCTAGAAACGCCTAAACCTAGGCTCTTATACCACTAAACTGTGACGCCCCCAACCCGGCACCCGATGTCAAGCGAGGGTGCCATTTTTTTTTTTTTATTACTATAAACTTATAAACTGCTTTGTTCATTCATAATGCAACATTTAACTCAGATTTCATATTCAGAAAGAATGATTACAAAATATATACAAACTCCTTATATGGAAATGTTCAACATTTTATTGACATTGTTCACAAAAACAAAACATATACAAAAATAGACCAAAAGGTCTTTAGTGGGCACCTAGTAGTGTGGTCGGGCCTCGTTGCCGATGACCGTCCCGTCATCTGGTTTCTTCTTCTGTACCTACACGGATGAAACACCCGTGCTAAGCTTATAGCTTAGTGGGAATAATACTCGTGGACGACCCCTAATAAGAGTCATCACACTTTGCACATATACATATACTTATAACATATCAAATACTTATCTCATATTTCATACTTGTCATATACATATGCTTATATATGTTACATACATATAATTTACACATGCTTATGCAATCTTATACTTTCTTATCATATCTTATTTCATTTCATGTCATTTACACTTTTCTTCTTATTCGTGTCAACATATACTTGTCACTGTTTACATATCATCCCATAACAATGTTATGCTTCTCATATCATGTCATGTCATTTCATATGTCATATTCAAGTCATTTGTTTTATGTTTCAATATAAACCTTGCTCGGATAAATGAAACTATGGGGTGGTCAAGGCTACCAGACCACCGTATCGGAACAAAGGGTCTATAAGGCCCAAAGGCGTTGTTATCATTATGCGAGACAATGACCATCTATAAGGGCCCAAGGCGCCGGCTATCATTGTACTTCCAGACAATGACCATCTATAAGGTCCCATATGTTGTAATGGATCCAAACTGGGCCAATCGATCAATACGCTTATAGACTTGTTTTTGCCTACTGTGCACGCCATCTATTCCCCATTAGGTTCTAAGCGCATAACCCATGTGTATTTTATGTTTATATTATTATTCATATTCCGAATAATTATTATCATCTCTGAATCATACGCGATATTTACAATCATTTATTCAGATATTTACATTTTTCTACATCTCACATATGAATAACTATGGTTAACATGTATGCTTATGAGCTATTTACTATCATTCCAATTTCATCAAACTATATGTATGGATGGATTCTAGACTAAAAGGGTTTTTCATAGAGTCCAAGAACACACAAAAATAGTTCTGAAAATCCTGTCCGGACTATCTGAAAACAATCTGAATACACTGACCAATCAAATGTAACCCCAAATTTAGCCTGATTGTCCAAAAATAATTCCAAAATTTAAAAATCCAAACTCCCTATTAAAAAAATTGGGATTGGATTTACGGTCTTTCAGCCTGCCCTAAGAAAATCCTTCAGTTCATTAAACGACCCTAAGATAGAAATAACTCATAGGAAAATTTCATATACCTTGTGGAGTTTGATCTAAACTCCAAGTGCTTCGTGCTCACGCACTCCTCGCATCACTTTGCCTTCTCTGCCTCACAAAATCTACGATCCGATTCAGACATTCAGACAAGTTTCTCTCTCTCTCTAAAATCTCTTTCTCCTCACGCTCTCTTTCTCCCGTCTCCTTCTGTTCCTCCTTCTTATACCAACATTTTATCCTTTTTTTTTCTTATTTTATTTTATTATTATTATTATTATTTGGATATATAGCTCATATTGTCTCATTCGGGGTTCGTTTCTGCCCCAAATTTTTTTATTTCTTTTCAGTTCACTTTATTTTAAATGAACTTAGCTCAAGTCATTTTCTAACTTCCAAGATTTTCATAAAAATCTCTCGTCAAGCTACTTCAAGAACTTATCACCTTAAAATCATAAAATATTCGGTTGTCTCGGGACCGACGAAAC
Source organism: Tetrastigma voinierianum (assembly GCA_016808115.1). Lineage (NCBI taxonomy): Eukaryota > Viridiplantae > Streptophyta > Magnoliopsida > Vitales > Vitaceae > Tetrastigma > Tetrastigma voinierianum. Next base: position 186,286 of record JAEQBH010001385.1, read on the forward strand.
TTTTCTGGGTCACTAGATTTCGTGAGACGAATTTAATGGCGCAGTCCATTTCATCATCCAAGATCTAGAGAATTTTCTAGGCTTCCTTGAACCATTATGGCAATTTATTATTATTATCCTTTAACTAATTAAAGTTTCTATGATTTGTACTTTCACCCCTCCACTTTCCCACTGAAAAGTGCCACCATTCTTTGAAAAACTTTACAATTTCCTACTTTGGCATACAATCTTTTATTCTTATGTCATTTGGGTCCTTAATTGACAATTTACTTTTGACTTTTGTATTAATTCCGGCTTTGCTTATTTTATTTTTAGCATTATTTTATTCAAAAATATACATTTACTTTTATTAGAGTACCCAAAGTGTGTTATAAACTGTTAGTGGTATAATTTAGGGTGTTACACTCCCTGACCGGACCACCCCGGTTTCTAACTGCCCCCCACCACGGCGGCAAATCCGACCATTCGCACCGATCCTCGAGGCAGGATTACCGCTAGCGTGGACCACGGACCATGAAACCAACCGCTACCAAAGCCTTAAAGTTCCTAGTAGAAAATTGATCCAGTCAAAGCACCCCAAAAGGCACATTCGGGAGCCGACCCGCTGAACGTAAATGCACTCCTACCACCATCAACTTCATATTAGAGGTCCGGCCGATAATCAATACCGATCCAAACGTATGAGAGAAGAAAACATCTGCGTGACCCTCAAGCCGAGCCCTGATAAACACCATCAAGACTCCTGAGAGTGGCTCAACACCAAATTCCTAGCTGACCCATATCCTTTCCCTCCCATAAACCCCACCGTGGTCCTGCATTCCTCATTATGATGTGTTTTGTACTTTACTCTTTGTGTATTAACAATTTTGATGTACACAAAGTCTTTTGTTGATTCCCGGCACAAGGCCGATTTTCATAGACCTTCCAGCTCTTCCAACGATGAAAGTCCCACTTAACCATCTGCCGCAACAGATTTTTCTGGTTCAACTAGGCCACCATTAATCGACAATGGGTGATATTGTTCTTTCCGTCAAGGAAGGGTTGGTAACACAGCAAGTATTATTTTCAGTAGTTGAGGACTTGGGACCGTACAATGCTATGGTGGGTCGGGCCTGGTTACACACTATGAAAGCAAATTCCCCAACCTATCACCAACTATCGCTTATTCGACCGCATCCCGGCGTGTCGACTCCAAGGTAGCCACTACCGTCACCTGCAGCTATTGGCCATCAGCAGAGGAGCGTGAAAAAGATGAAACCTTCAACAGCTCGCCCCCCAAAATTCAACCCTCAGAATAGAAATCACAGACACGCCCGGCCAAGCACGCGGAAGACAGGAGCAGCTGGTAGTATCCTGGAGTCCATACTCATTAGCGGCCCCGATAAGTGCATTCCATAAAGGTTCCTCCTCCTCGCTCGAGAGGAAAGGGCACGATTACAGCAGATATTACAAGCTAACGCCGATGTATTCGCCTGGACCCATTCGGATATGATAGGAATCACCCCCGTGCATGCTTCCCACAAGCTAAATGTCATCTCATCCGCCGTAACTGCCGCAAAGAGTAAGACGCTCCACTAGATCGCCATCGTGCACGCTAGGCCGAGGTGATATATCGTAGAAGTCAACACCGAATTGGCTTGCCAACGCGGTGGTAGTTCCTAAGAAGGGGGGCAAGCGGAGAGGCGCGTAGACTATACCTGACTTAATGACAAGGTCCGCGACAATTTTCCTTACCCCCGCATAGATCTATCGCTGATCTCACGCCCTGCATGGCATGTCGTCAATTCCTGACATTTTCAGCGTATCAACGATCCCATATACCCGCCGATGCGCAGAAACATCCTTTATCACCCCACACCTGACCCTTGTTACAAACGTAATGCCATTCAGATTAAAGAATGTTGGAGCCACCTACTAAAGATTGGTGACTAAGATGTTTTGGCCATTGCTTGGAAAAACTATGGAAGTATATATCGATGATATGTTTATAAAGTCCAAGGAGCGCTCGGATCACACTACACATCTACAACAGGCATTTAAGCTCCTCAAAGCGTATGGCATGAAACTCAACCCTATTGTAAGTGTGCAGATTCGAGGTCGCTACAGCTTGCTCCTGATTCATGATGACTAAAGAGGAATAGAGGCCAACCCCGCTACCTGGGTTATTTAGAATCTCCAGCTTAAGCCCGTGCAACAACCGACCGGCCGCCGGTCGCCTGCCATATTTCGCCACGACGTTTAAAAGCCATTTCGCTGTCCTGGGTGCTAACTCAGAGTTTATGGAGGAAGATCGGTGGATCAGCCACCCGCATCAAACAAGATATTCTAGCCAAACCTCCGACTCCTCACCCGCCCAGAAGCCGACAAGACACTTACAGCCTGCGCCTAGGTACAGTAAGTGCCGCCCGTTCAAAGAAAATAACGACATACACCTGTGCGTCTTTCACAAGAAATCCCTAGTCGACGCTGAGACCAGGTATAGTCACCTTGAGTAGGCAGCCTTAGCCCTCCGAACAACAAATTTAAGAAATTCTACCCATATTTCCGTGCACAACTTGATCGTGGTACTAACCGACTCCTTCCTCTCCCTACACACTTCACAAGCCCGACTCCTCTCAATAATGGCTCGCCAAGCGATCTAACTAAGCGAGTACGAGCATCGAAAGTACAAGCCAATGTCACAAAAAGGCGTGTTTTAGCCGACTTCATAGCATAAATCTCCCAGTCTAAAACACACCCCGAAAACTCGAATTGGTGGACGCTTAATGTAGACGGAGCGTTAAGACAAACTGCCGAATAACACTGAAATCGACCGGGGAAAGGATCGAATAAGCAATCCCATAGCTTCAACGCTCCAATAATGGTAAGAATATATCTATTCTGGAATTAACTATTGTCGCCGGCATTCACCGACACAAGCTCCCCGGTTTAGAGTGATTCTCGCTATCGCCGCAAGTCAACGGCACTCGCCAGAATCCCGACCGAATGGCGTAAATATATCCTCGAAAGTAAAACAACGCTTGTAGTTTTTCTCGACGATCCGGCTGGTAACATGTACCGTGGATCGAATGATAAAGCAGATGCCTTAGCCGCGGTGGCCGCCTCTCTGCCAATAACCGAAACAATATTCCTGCCTATCTACTATCAACCGTTTTCCTCAATCACTCTCTGCCAAGTAAGCCAGGTAGACAAGATCCTCCCCTCATGGATGGACCCCATAAGACATCAAGATCAAGATGGGAGAACCCTCGCAGAAGACAGGTCCACAAAGGGCGTGGCACCACAACAGATTTTCCGAACATGGACAATTGTCAAACGATTCTCCAGCGGTCCGTATATAAAATGCTTGACACCCGAACAGGGCCAGTATGTGTTGGCTGAACTGCATGAGGGAATATGTGGAAATCACCTAGGGCGGTGAACTTTGGCACACGTGGCTCATAATCATAAAATACTGGGTTTAACAATGAGATTTGATGCTGTAAGCCGATTATATCAAAAAATGTGATCAAGTACAACGACAAGCTCCCCATCTCCGAATCACTGGAGGTAAGACCGATCTCCATCTCAGCCTTGGCCCTTTACCCATTTGGGATTGATATAGCTCCGTCGCGCCCCAACACCCCGGCCGTAAGAAATTATTGTTGGTAAAGAATCGACTTTTCGCAAGAATGGGTAGAAACCGAGGCCTTTCTATCGACCAAAGACAAGTGATGCTACTCGCTTTATCCGAAAATATCGCTTGTCGCCGGTGATCCCCACATCAATTGTATCGCACAACGTGCCCCAAATTGACAATGGTCTATCGAAACTTCGGCTAGGGAATTTAAAAATAAAAAATCTATACTCCACCCCTGTGATCCGGCAAAGAATTGACAGCAGAACTCTCAATAAAAACCCTTTTAACGCCTCTGAAAAAACGGTTGATTCGCCAAAGGTAGCCGGGTGGATGAACTTCCTGTGGTACTTTGGGCTTACAAAACTATCAAGCCACAGATCTACCTATATATGTCCCCGCTTGCGACATTTCTATGGGATGGAAGCCATATCCCTACAGAATCTAAGATAGCTCTACCATCGGCACAGGGATGCCCGACTAGGAAAATGTAGAGTTAGTAATTAAGGACCTGGACACGGTCGATGAACTGTGAGAATCAGCAACAATTCGTATAGCATCCTACCAGCGCCGCCTGGAAAATTCTTACAACAAACGAGTAAAGCCCCGGATTTTCCAACCGGGAGACCTAATCCTAAGAAAGGTATTCGAAAATACTGCCGACCCAGCGGCTAGAAAGTTCCAACCTAACTAGGAAGGACCGTATCTCGTAACAAGAGCCGGCAAACTCGGATCTTACGCTTTAGACAGATTTGATGGAACCAACCCATGTACCTAGAATGTGGAATGTCATACATCTTAAAAGGTATTATCATTAAAGTATGACTCGATATTTACACATATTTTTCTCCATTTTTCATCGTATTAGAACGAACAAACTTAAAAGCCCGACGGCGCATCAATGACCTATCCCACTAGTATAGATAACATCCGACTAGTCCACTTAAAAACTCGGACGGGCGCAATTGTCAGATCGTATCCTACTAATATGTATAACATCTAACTGGTCCACTTAAAAGCTCGGATGACGCAATAAATGACATATCCGACCCAGTATAGATAACATCTAACTGGTCCACTTAAAAGCCCGAATGGCGCAATAAATGACCTATCCGACCCAATATAGATAACATCTAACTGGTCCACTTAAAAGCGCGGATGGCACAATAAATGACCTATCCGGCCTAGTATAGATAACATCTAACTGGTCCACTTAAAAGCCCGGATAACGCAACACAATTAATGACCTATCCGGCCCAAAGCCTAGTTGGCCACCCATCTATGCCATTTGGCTAAATGAGAAGAAACTATTTCATCCACAACCAAATTCGGCACATTTCGTAAAAATAGAAATTGAGAGGTCTTACAGAATGTAAAGATACAGTAAAAGAAATAAAGTAAAAAGGCTCGCCAGAGCTCAAAGTTTAACCAGCCCCTCACCGCAACGTTGGATTCCCCATCCGCCTAGCCGGAAGCTCCTACGATGTCTATCCATCAGCAGCTAAAGGACTCGGGCCTGGCTCTTCCCAATAGTCGCGGTACGGAAGGTTGGAGGAAGCACTTGGGGGGCATCGGGGCTTGATAAAAAACTCTGGAGGTAGTGGCTTTGACGTATCAGGCATCTCGGTTGGGATCATGGGCTTACTCCAGCATATATTGTGCTCAAAAGCACAGCAGTCGTAGCCATAGTAAAAGATCACATCGCTGCTCGCGTCAAATTCCGGCTCCATCACTTTCCCTTCCTTGGTCATCTTTGCCTAGAAAGCTGAGAGCTCCTCCTTACTAGCCCCAAGCTCCATGATTAACGACAGTCGCTCATCTGTTAGATGACAATTCTCCTCCCCCTCCTCCGTCGTCACGTCCGACAAGCTTCCCCGCGGCGCCTAAGGTTTGTCGAATCGTAGTCAAGTCTCGTGACCCACCTTCTACCGGATGCCTTCTAGCGCGATGCATACCGGACTCGGGACTAACTCAAATCGAGACCACGCCGCACCGCCTCACGCACGGTCTCCAGCCCGCGCCATCGCCGCTTCATGTCGGGCAGCATCCCTCTCTGCCTTAGCCCTTCCGCCTTATCCATAGCTTCTTTAGCCTCCAGCTCTCAGCGTCGGGCATTCAACTAAGCCTCCTTCAAAGAGGCATTCAAGGTCTCCCCGACGGAAGCCCTTAACCGAACGTACAAAATTAAGCTTCTACATCCCTCAACCGGAGTTGGAATTCATGATGCTGGAGGGCCATGTTTCGGATGGCAGTGATTGCCTGCAAAGAATCATAATAAGGATACGATAGGATTTGAGCCATCACTTTTTATGAGTATTACTACTTTACCGCTCAATGATTGACGAGTTTGCTGGGCGGACTTGCATCCCATCCTGATAATCTGGGTAGCATCCTTTATGGGCTTACCCGGGTAGGGGGACAACAACGAAATACTTTCGCTCAACTGCTTCGCCCGAGCGGCAACAGACATCCGTATCATTCTCGGATAAAAATTATCCAGACGATCAGTTGCAGATTCGCCCTGGTTAAAGGGCTTCCAGTTGTGGAGAATATGCTTGATGCCTTCCGGCCCGGGCACTGCCACTTCCTCCATCGCAGGAGCCGGGCCCCATGGGGGAGATAAGAATCGCTCAGCATTCGATCCGAAGCAACGGCCTTTATGTCGTTCACGTGCCAAGGTCCGGGCCTGGTTTAGTCTCATCTAGAGGATGGATCACCCGAAGTGCGGTGGAACTGAGTGACTCCTTGGCCCCTGCAAGCAATATCCTCCAGACCCAATTGGTCACTTAACCCCATCTCAGGCGAGCCCGGAATGACAATCGCCTACATCTTCAAACCCCCATCCGTGGTAGGCCTATTCATCCTCGCCCGACGGCTCCCTCTCGCGATTCTCCCCGTCGCTCGCTTCCTCGGTAGCATAAATGTCAAGCAGCCCCGGCTATCTCTCTCCTCCTCCTCTTCTTCTTCCAAGTCCGCGGGCCGGCTAGATTCAGGACGAACCTAAGGAACATAATCTTTCACTTGGGCCCCGGGAGCGTTCCATCGCTGATTTGTCCCTCCCTTTTTAATCTTTAGTACCCGAGCGGCATAACTAGTCCCCTTTCTTATTAAGGAAAGGCTTCAGAGGTCGCCTTTCTCTTCCTAATTGTAAAATTTAGATGAAGACACATTGAATCGCGGTTAAATTTTAGTGTGTCGCCAGTAATAAAATGTTACCCGTCCATAATTTCAATGCAACGTGTGGATAATCTAAGGTCGTAGGAGTTGGGTTCCGGCCTCACACTCCAAGCAGGGTTCTTGAGCGAGAAGAACTTAATGGCGCTCCCGCCAGAATCGCAATAGCTGGCAACTTTCTCAAGGCTTGCCTTTTCACCCGCAACAACCTACCTCCCATTTCTTCCTCGCACCAAAATCCACAATCAATTACATAAAAAGTCATATGTATACACATCGTTAAACCCAACTCTACCCCTACACACACTGAAAACCGGGCGGATCGGTTAACATCAAAGTTGGAAATTGTGGTCCTGGTCTCATCCCAAGGCCTTTACCGCATTCACACCCTTCGGGCCTCCATTCTTGTGGTGACCGTGGAGCTCCACAGTGTCCTGGGGCCGGGCAACTTATGCCACATGGACAACCGGCCACCATGCTACCTCAGCAAGAAGGTAAAACAAATCTCAACTAATGGCGTCGCCGGGTGGGCGAGGCTGAGAGGCAAGACCGCATCCGGTTAGAACCGGATGGGACAAGGCAAAGGCGGCGCCCTCGTGAAATGCAAAATCGCTTGGCGACAGGCGCACGTGGAAGCTAAACCCGGGCCGCGAAGGGGTGCTCTCGTAAAACACCACGCGCGGTTCTCCCACCTGCAGTGGTCCTGGCCCGCTCCTCACATCAATTTGAGCTCGAGCAAAGATCAGGACACGCACAGCCCTCAACTCCTCCACGGGCAAGATGAGAAGGATGAAGTAAAGGCCCTAGAGGGTCTTCGACATGACTACCGCTGACCTGCAGTCGCCTCTAACCTCTCGCCATTCTCGCAGCGCATCTGTTAGATGGGGCGAGAGAACAAAAGTCAGCCCCAAGCCATATACCAAATTGGTAAGAAGGTGAAATCACCAAACCTGAGCAAGGATCACCCAAACCTAAAGGGTTCTAAACATACCCTATCTCCGGAACTTACTACAGCCGAAAACTGGCCGCTAACCAAGATTTAACACGACAAGAGGAAAACGGTGCTTACCTGTGAAATGAAAGTTGAGTAAGCATCTGGAAAACTGGCTGGCGAAAGAACGCAGAGTCACACCAATTACTCCGCAGCAAACCTCGAACTAGAAGCAGTTAGTAAACAAAAATGCACAGAACTGAGAAGGCAAACTCAATGATGGCTCCCTATGTAATTCACAAACGCCAGCCCTACGGACGCATTAAATGCACCGCTAACTTATCATATCCATTTCCAGTTTGAATCCTGGCGACAATTCGCCTATTAGGGCACAGTAAACAAACATGGGCCAAACTCGTGGGCCCTTATGTAACCTTAGTAGACGCAATGAGCGTCGGCTCACTATGTTATTCCTAGATCGGCCAATATCAATCAAAGCATGTCTAATACCATAGCCTTCGTGTCACACCCCACTCCTCGGTCCAAACCTATCATGATCCGAACCGAAGCCTAAAAGGAAAATTACATAATCGTGGTTCTTTACCCAAAAGTGAAAACTCGAACTGGTACCGTGGGTGTGGCCCAATATCTTATAACATAATCAAAATATCATATACATATCAAAAGAATCCACCATCCAAGTGGTGTCCATCAAAATCTATACTTACCGAGTCCCATTTACAAATACAAAACTGGTATCTTTACATTTACAACCAGAGCACGGAACTCATGTAGTGAACCCTTACAAGTGTAAAGCAGCCCGCCAGCATACCTGTAAGTCTCGATGTCTTCGTACCTAAACGGATTAAAAACCCGTGCTAAGCTTTACACTTAGTGGGAAACATATGTCTTATGCATATACACATTTAAAGCATAAAACAATAACAAATATCAGAATTTTCATGCATTCATATAATGAACTTATACAATTACTTAAGCTTATAACAAACATATGCTTATTCGGATCTCCCATCTGAGTTACATAGCTTATTACCTGTACTTACTACAAAAATTATACCGGTACTTCTTATCTTATACTTGCTCAGAACTTACACTTATAGCAGATTTATTCTTACTCGGAATTTATACTTATAGCTTCAAGTGATCCTATATTTATAATGCATTTATTCTTATTCGAAACTTATACTTATAACATCCTTATACTACCTTTAACTTAAACTTATGGTGTATTTATATTTTATTCCTATCTCCCGTAGGACACATATTTATACTTATCTCCCGTAAGGCACATACTGATACTTATCTCCCGTAGGACATATATTTATACTTATCTCCCGTAGGACACATACTTATTCAGATTCCTCGTATACGGTACTGAACTTATACTTATACTTAGACGGAGGTACTTATCACGTACTCATACTCCTATCTATCTCATACTTGTTCAGATCTCCCATAGGAGCTACAGAGCTTATGCTTATACGTATTTATTTATTCAAAGATACGATACACTGATGGTACTCTATATTCATCCTCAGATTTCCCGGAGGAGGTACTTATCACGTACTCATACCCTATCTAATTCATACTTGTTCGTATTCCGTAGGGAGCTGGCTGAGTTTATGCCTATTCAGATGGCCTTATACACGTGATGGTACTTATATTCATCTCGCATTTCCTGAGGAGTTCACATAACTTATGCTATTATAGAGGTACCATTATACTACAAGGCTCTATAATTTTTATACCATAGAGCTTATACTTATACGATCGGAGTCATACTTGTTCTGAGGTACTGTGAGGGAATCAACAGAGATATTACGGAACGTATACTAGTATTGCGGAACTTATTCTTTATACTAAGTACTGTAAGTACTACTTATTCAAATGTCCCAAAAGATATCGTGATTTTATACTTATATCAAACTTATAATTAATTAAAAGTACCCACAGACATCGACGAGGTCACGTATACTCGGGTACCTGGGCAGGTACTACCGAGTTTATCCTCGGGTCTCGTAGCTTATACTGGGGTAACCATAGGTACTACAAATTAATCGGGGAGCATGTAGGTACCCGTAGGCAATTACGTAACTTTATATTTATTCTCAGATATCAGATCTATTCTTGTATTTCTGAGCTATACTTGTACAAAATCGCAGGTACTACACATATTCATTATACTGAGGTACCAAAGTAATACCTGACCCTCCCATACTTACATACGTAACTCGTACTTATATTACCGATACGGCACCGTAGGTACTAAGGTAGGATTTTATTTGTACAAAAGTACCCGTTGTGTACTACATAGCAAATACAAAGAGGTACCAGAGAGGTACATGTAACATATACAAGAGGTACCGTAGGTACATTTAGATCTTTTTACCATACTCATTTCTTTATTCTTATTCATTATTCGTAATCTTATCATATAACTGGCTGGATTGCCTAAAGCTCCAAATAGTGATTTTAACAGCAAGTGACACAACACAATAAATACTGGGCGTACGCTTTAGCATTGAGGTACCGTGAGTACAGCAGGAGTGTCGGGCTAATCGACAGAGAGAACAAAGTACTAATGTGTCACACGATCGCAGAGTGTCAAGCCGCACTAATCAGAGACCATACTAATGTGCCGGCACGATCAAAGGTCGCCTCACTAATCGGAAGACAAGACTATACGCTGCCGCCACGTAACATAAAGCGCTATGTCATTCAATAATCGGTCTTAAAGTAATTTTACAATTATTCTAGTTCATTAACTTACTATCTTATAATAAATTCTTCTTAGCCACACATGCTTTTTTATGACATATCGCCTCTTTGTCATGTTCATGTTCATGTTCATGTTCATATTCAATTGCTTTCATACTTCACATCAAATTCATGTTTCATGAACATATTTATACATATTGGTATTTCCTATACTTTCCTTATTTCATGCCTCTTACATATGGCATTTTATATATTATGAGAATATACAAAGAATACTTACGTATCATTAATATCATTCATATCTTGCTCTCTACGAACAACCTTTTTACTTTGAAATTGGGAATTCATTCAATCGGATCATCCAAACTCAAGTTATGGCATTTTCATGCCAACTAGTCACTAATGATTTTACCCGAGCGCTTGAAATATTCATTTTCTGCTGCTCTCGTCTCCATAGCTAACACCGGTTCTTTCGTACTTTTTAAATCTAAGGTACTGAAGGGTTCTCCTCCAACTGAGCACCCAAATCGAGCACCCAAACTCAAGATACGTCCAAACAACCGAACTACTCGTGATTCAAAACTAATGCGTGAATTGGCTTGGCACATACCACTGGAGGATTCGGGGCCACTTAGAGTTGGAATTTGAAGATACCTATTTGAGGATGTTTGGTTTTTCTTGAAGTCTATTTTAATTAGCCACTTGAATCACTTAAATCGGATAATAAATGATCAAGTTATGGCTAAAATACGAAAACTGGTCGAAACATGAAAACAGAGAGTCGGCATGTACCTGCAGACACCCCGAATTGCATCGGCACACCCCCGACCGGGCACTCGCACATAGCTGGACCCAAATGACCGTAACCTAACATGTACTGGTACATGTTCAAGGTGTATCGGTACATGTCACAAAATGCCCGATTTTAAAGCCAACGATTTTTCCATATTTTGCTACCCAATCAACTCTATACTCTCTAAACACTTCAAAACCACTCCAACTTCATCTTGTAATCTCAATTTTACTTCATCTTTCATTACATATCTTTCTTCAAAACTTTTCCATGAATTTCTCCCAAAACCATTCTAATATGGGTCATAACCCATACACAAACCAAACATGATGATTTAGTTAGGGCTTATTCTAACCCTAACTCAATTACTTTCTCAATTAACCATGAATCCAACCTGCAAAAAGGAGGATTTTATAATCATCTTGTACCTTTTAGAGTTTACCAACCCTCTAATTTCAATACACTGTTAGGATGAAATCCTAACAAACCTTGTGTTTAAGGCAAGATAATAACCATACAAAACCAAAGATCCATACTCAGTCTCATAGGAATCTTTAAATCAAGGTTAGTTTCCATATTTTTTCTACTTTTCCTTTTCCTCTTTCTTTCTCTTTCTTCTTCTTTCTTTCTTCCTCTTCCTCTTTCTTCTCTCCTTTCCCATCCAAGGCTTCTCCAAAAATGGAGACCACTTTGGCTTAAATCAAAATCTCTTAGGCCTTGTTTATTCTCAAAAACCTATTTTTGGGTTAAGCTTTATTTGCTGATCCTCCAACTTCCATTAAATTACACTATAATTCCTATTATTTATAATACTTTAGCCTATAGTCTTATCAAATTATGACTTTAAAACCCCCCTTTTACAAATTGCTATCTTTGTCCTTATAACTTGTAAAATTTCCTGCCCCTAAGCTTCCATGTTTCGCATTTAACTTACAAAACATTCAAATTATGCTTACAAAATACCCGAAATATGTCGAAAACTGCCAGGGTACATTTTGGGGTGTTACACTTCGGCCATAAGAATCAGTCCTTGTCGCTAGCCAAGAATTGGAAAAGCATGGGGATAGTGTATGCAAGTACTCAGGAAATTTCAAGATATATAAATTCATTAATCACGCCAAAAGACGTTTGTAATTACACAGCATCGTTATTTTTTACAAAGTGATCATACTATGACTACATGATCCATCCGGACAACAATACAAAGCTGTCGTTTAGATTGTGTGCCAATCATGGGCGTGAAGGTCAAAACGAGAAGTGCGTGGTCGAAGAAGAAAGGTCTTATGGAAGTGGAAAAGAACGCGAAGAGCCTTGTTGCTTCTGGAGGGGGTGTCCTTGGATTCAGAGGATTCCATTCGAGTTTTAGAACCACCCAAAGGCCAACAAGAACAAGGACATTCAATTCCGACTCCGCTCAATCCTTGCAATCTTCGATCTAGTTCATGCATGGTAATCAATGCTCCAACCCGGCTGTAATCATCCTTATTCAAAGAAATGACTCCAAGTTCATTCGCCACGTTTCAATGTGACCTTCTCCAATCGAAAAGATCAGGATTACCAAGGCAAAGTGAATCTCACACCAATTAAACGGAGGACCTCCGCACTTGGCGCGGGAATCCTAAGCGACCACAAAGAATGCGTAATCCAAAAGTTAGAAAATTCACGTTGAACATACCAACATTGATCGGGTCCTCAGCCGTCTCTATACCAGGCTAGTCGAATACGTTTTCTTTTTTCCCACCGGATAACCGCTTCCTAGCGTAGAGTGGGGCATCAGGGTACCTTACACGGGCTCGGGGCCCAATCCACTTCAATGCCGACAAAAGCCCTTCAGCCGACTAAGGACCATAGGATGATGGCCCAGTTTACGGGCCTAACCATTCTCATTTACAAATCAAATCCCAACATGCATCCCCTACCAGATAGGACATATACCGCCTAGACATTATCTCTCCTGGCTGGGTAACCGCCTAGACAAATCAAATCCCAACATGCATCCCCTACCAGATAAGGCATCCGGATGACCTCTCTGAACTTAAACGAAAGGTGTCGCTGGCTACATAAACACCTCCCGAGGGTGGTCAAACATTCGCAGAAACTGACTATCATTGCTAGTCTAAAAAATACATCAGCCATAATCATAAAAGAGGGCTCCCTTCCGCTTTTGGAAGGAGATCATTTACTTTCCATGGAAATTAGGATCGCCTCTTCCTCGGATAAAAAGAGGCGAACATAAGAAAAAGGTACGGTGATTCCGCATCAAAAGGGCTGCCAGTTCTTCGTGCCGATTGATCTAACTTAAGCATCAAGAGGCGGCGGGCACACCACCGTCAAGCTTTGTTTGTTTTGTAGTATATTCGCTAGCTCAGTTCAGCGCTCGGCGCTTTAGTGACTCCTAAAGTTCGTGAGATTCACAAGATTGATCGACTCATGAGCCGATTTAAATTGCATACAGGAATGATTGATTCCTATCAGAGTTTATCAACTTCACAAATACTCGTTCACGGTCGCACGACTCTTAAAGTACAAAGGTAAATACCTCACATATATCTCGCAAATATAGTATTTGTATCAAAACCTCATTCTTACTAGTCAAAAATATTAGTCACCAAATTGTTTTAGGAACTCATTTTCTAACCCAATTATATCCTTTTCATATAGATAGTAAAGGATTACAAACTACATATAAAAATCAACAAATATTATTTGAATTTGTCAAAGGAATAGAGCTAAAAGAAATTAATCAGCTTCAAGACAAAATAAATTTACTTCAACAAAAACAACAAGTTAAATTTCTTAGGAAAGAAATCCAGTACAAAAGGACAGAAGAAAACTTGAAATCTAAAAAATTACAAGAAAGAATTAAACAAGTTCAAAAACAAATTGAAAACAATCTATGTTCTTCAATACCAAATGCTTTCTTTAACAAAACAACATATGCTTCACCATATGAAAAAGACTTCAATGAAAAATAAATCTCAACCAAGGCAATACCAATTCAAATGAACTATTAAAACTTTTAGAATATTGCAAAAGAAAATAAATGACTTGTTAAGCAAAAAATTTGATTGCACCTGGGCCATTCTCCTTGAGCCGTGCAGCCTTTAGTCCAAAAGGCTTTTGAAATTGAACGTGGCACTCATGTTAAGGTTATCACTATAACTCTTTAACAAAGTCCTGCAATGGATTAGGTATCCAATACCTAACAAAAAAAATTTAATCCAAAGGTTATATAATGTAACAAACTTTTCAAATTTTGATATGAAATCTAGATTTTGGCAAGTCCAGATTCAACCAGAAGATAGGTACAAAACAACATTTACAGTTCCATTTGGACACTATGAATGGAATGTAATGCATTTTGGCTTAAAAAATGCTCCTTCTGAATTTCAAAATATTATGAACGACATTTTCAATAACTATACTAGGTTTTCTATAGTATACATTGATGATGTTCTTATATTTTCAAATTTTATAGAAGAGCATTTCCAACACTTAAATTTTTTTCAAAAATTAGTCAAAGACAACGAATTAGTTATCTCTGCATCAAAAATTAAACTTTTCCAAACAAATATAAGATTCTTAGGATTTGATATTTATCAAGGTAAAATTAAACCCATTCAAAGAGCAATTGAGTTTGCTAATAAATTTCCTGATGAAATCAAAGATAAAAATCAACTCCAAAGATTTTTAGGAAGCTTAAATTATGTAGTAGACTTTTATCCAAATCTTAGAATACTGATCAAACCTTTATTCAAGAGATTGTAAGAGTCCAACCTACGGTCTCACGAACATACTGGGTCACTAAACAAATAAAGTCTCGTTAAGAAACTTCCTTGTTTAGAATCTCACCTAAGCCTTTCCCATTATAAGAAACTGTACAACATAGGATATGGTGGAATTCTCAAACAATATTTTGAAAACAAAATCTCCATAGTGAGATTTCACTCTGGAATTTGAAGTGGTCCTCAGGAAAACTATTCTACAGTCAAAAAGGAAATTTTAGCAATTGTTCTTTGCATACAAAAATTTCAAAGTGATGTTTTTAATAAAAAAATTTCTTTTACGAGTTGATTGTAAAAGTGCCAAAGAGATTTTGCAAAAAGATGTTCAAATTTTGGTTTCAAAACGGATTTTTGCCAAATGGTAAGCTATTCTATATGTTTTTTATTTTGAAATTAAATTTATAAAATGATCTTCAAATGTTTTACCTGATTTTATCTCAAGGGAATTTTTACAGGGAAAATGAGCAAAGTTGATCCCATAAAACCAACAACCAAAGAATCCTATGCTATGCCAAAAGCCCAACCTTCAAATCGCTTTGAAGTTTTAGAGAAAATTCCTAAACCATATGTTCCAACTTCTTCAAGCCCTGTTTACAAATCCAAAGAACCAAGACAACTGATTCAAGTTCTAGAAGCTGATCATCGATCTGCTTCAGGCTCCTTTGAGCTCCAAAAAATATTTCAAAAAGACAAATTTTTTGTTTCAAATGATCTTTCAAAAACCCATAAATTCTACGAGTTTATACTTGTAGATATGGAGTCTATACAAGTTTCACATGTCAAGAACCCTGAGGGTACTGATATTGCTTATTCAAAATACAAGATTTTGAAACTCATTTATGAAAAGGATTGAGAACAAAGTCCTTTTACACATAAACGTTTTTCTCAAAAAAAATTTCCTCAAACCTTTGATTACTTAGACTACGAAAATGCTTGGTTTAATGCATTTTTTGTCAAACCTTCTTCCCATTCATGGTTTTTTAATTGGGGAGAAAGGTCTCAAATGAATTTTCCAAATTGGTTTCGGGAATGGTGGCTCTTTTTTGGAGCTACTCCGGATATTCATTCTAAAACCGGAATCTTTGATTATTCTTAAAGTTAATAATAAACTTTTTCCTTCCTCGAAATAACTATTCACTATCGTTTCGCTTATAATCATTTGATTCTCGTCAGATTTACTACCCATAGCTTTCTGCCTCCACCTTATCCCCAGCATCTGACGAGGGAATTCAAAATTAAGTGGTGGGCAGCCTTCAAAATTTTGTCAAACACAAACTTTTGAGTCAATTAAAGAATGGATTAACTCTAAGAAATCTAAATCCAAAAAGCCCTCAAAAAAGACTCCCATTTGGTCTTAACCTTTACCAAGCCCTCTTTCTTGGCCCCAAACTCCTTCAAAAAATACTGTTCCTTCAAACAAGCTACTGAAACACTGTCTCAGCTTGCAGATTCTAACTCCCACGATGATGAGGAAGACACAGCCAAGTTCTCGCCTCTTCTAGCAAAAATGAAAGACACGTGTTACGCTCCTATACACTCCTCGGTAATGGGTCCTGTTCCATTTTCAAAAATCTTTATTTCAGAGAAATTAAAGGCTTTTTTATCTCCAAACAACAATATTTTCAAATTACTGTTAACCGTTTCCTTGAAGACTCCTTGGAAGAAATTAGATAAGGATGTAAATGGAAAGATGATTCAAAGGATGAAAGATGATTCAAAACTAGTGTGGTGTTGTTCCCCACTCTCTAATGACGACAAAGATGAAATGATGAGTTGATTCAAAACAACCTAATAGTCAAAAAGCAACACTATGCAACAATTTGCTTTTCAAAAAGTTGATTACCCACTTTCAAAAGAAGACAAGAAAAGGATGTGTGGGAGGCCGACCAAAAGCAAATTGTATTCTTTCAAAAAGGTCGATAAGTCCGACTCAAAAGCGAGATTCTTTATCTCCTTTTCAAAAGCAAATCACATGCGATGCATCGCTCGATGTCAAATTTATTTTCAACCATTGACTTCGTATTTAATCCGTCAATTCCTATAAAAGAAGGATGTCTCATTTCAAAACCAGTTCGAAGCCTGCAAAGAATTTCGGAAATGTATTCTAAGAGCTTTTCTATCCTCAGAAGTCGCTTCGGCCAAGACTCGCAAAGCTTTCGTATCTTCTTCAAAGGAGCCTTTGTAAGTTCATATTTTCAAATAAAATTTTATTACTTCAAATATCTACATATTATTTTCTTGTTACTATTTATTTTTTATTGTTCAAAAATCACTATTCACTATTCATCAATCAATTATGAAATTTTCAAAAATTATTAAAGGTATATAAAGTTAAAACCAAGAATCTCCTGTGTGTCTTATTAACCGATAGTACAAACTCTGATCCACGTACCTTAACAACGCCACGTACCTAATTTATTTGTTGTTTAAAGATAAAAAAATAATAATAAATATAAATAAATGTCCATGTCATTTGTTTGGGATTGAGGAAATGGAATGTTGAAGGCCATTTTTTATTCTAAATTTGATAACCAAAGTATCTTTTTTTCTCTTGCGAATTGTCTATGGAATTCTAAAAACAAAAAGAATAAAAATAAAAATTAGTTATTATACCTTCTCCTTAAACGTGGGAAAATGGTTATAAAACAAAAATTTAATTATAGATTTTATTATTTTGTTACCAGATAGCTGAAAATAGAAAACAAAATATAGTAATCTATTGTCAATTATTTTTTAAATTTTTATAGGAAGAATAAGACAATGAAACGATGTCGTCTTTTACATTGATATGCTTGGCTAACTTGGCTGGCCCACGTTAGGGTTGAACATGGGCGGCATATTTAACCTCACGTGCTTACACACTCTTAGCCACAAAAAACGAGTGAGAATTTCATTCAAATGATCATTAGAAACTAAATAAGATTCAAATAAATTCTTTTAAAATATTTATAAAATTTAAAATATAATGATATGATAAAAAAACTTTTCTTATATTGGAAAACTTATGTTTATTTTATAAAAGATAATTATGTTTTAGATATGATAATACATAGATATTATCTTAATAAACTATAAGTACTATTTTAATGTTATATGTAATATCATAATAAATGATACCAAGATAATTCTTACAGTTTATTAATGTAATATATTGGTACTATCCTAATTGAAATATAATTATTTTTTAAGAAATCGTATTGAATTATGTGTTTTATATTTTTTTTACGATTATTTATAAATCAATGAATTAAAACACTAGTTTTCCTTTTTTAGTCTTGCTGAAATATTAATGAGAGTATTAAAAGGGGCATTTTCGGAATTTTTGGCCCAATCATCACTTTTGTTCCTCAAAGACAATAACTTTTAGCTAATTCAACAAAGCATTTGGAATTCTTTATACCTACTTTAATTCAACAAAGCATTTGGAATTCTTTATACCTACTTTAATTTTATTCTCAAATGAATGTAGTGATACATACTTCTCCATATTTCTCCATATTTCTTATTAGGGCTGTAATTGGGGAGTTAATTCGACTCAACTTGAGCCCAATCCAATGTTTTGTAGGCTTAGATACTTTTTTTTTGTAATTCAAATTCGATTTAAATTTAATTTTATTAATCTGATTTAAATACGGATTGTGTTTGAACCAATGATACCCAATCAGGATCAAAATGGATAAATATAAATCTTATTTTAATAGCCCTAAAACAACCCATTTTTATCATTTCGACATTTTCTACTTTATAAGCCATTTTGGTTTTGTTTATTAAGGTTTCTGGTCTGATCAACCATTATTTTCCCAAGTTATATATTTTCATCGATCTTCAAATTAAAATTTAAAGCTAATATGCGTTTAAGGAAATGAATTTTTTGAAGGCTCCATCCTTTACTTTGTAGATAGATCGACAACCAATGATTATTTTTGTATCTATTTAAACTTTGGTTCATAAATATATAATAACTTCATTTAAACAAGATTAAATGGAATTGTCTCTCCTTCAAGCTAATATATTTAAGTTTTTATTTTTATTTTTTTGTATTTTATTAAATTAATCATTTTATAATTCATATAAAGTTGATAAATAGTTTTATAATTCAATAAAAATTTCAACTTAACTCAATATAACCCAACCCGACCCAACCCCAATTAACTTGATTAACATAAATTCAACTCGAGTTTCATAATTTTAGTTTCGGTTGAGCTAATTGGGTTTAAAGTCAAGTTAAGTTATTTTTAGGTTCATATATTTCTTGTTTGGATTTGGCTTGGATTAACTCTCAATCCTACACAATCCAACATGTCCGGGTTAATAAAAAGGGATAGTAAACCTATAATTAGTGGTTAATAAACAAGATGAGTAATAAATAAATAAATTTCAGATGGGCTCATAATTAAATAAACACAAGTAGAAAATAAATTTAAAAAATTTAAAAGAATATTTATAAAAAAAAAAAAAAAAAAAGGCTAATGACCTTAGCTTTGCGTCTTCTACTATCAATGTTCACGTGACCAAGGCTTCTCTTATCGATAAAGGGCAACTGGCCAAGCATGCATCTGATTTCTTCGTATATGTTATAAGGCCCAACATTTTCGGTAATTTATGGAATGCCCTCACTCCTTTATTATATATATATATATATATTTTAGAGTTTAAAGTTAAAATAATTCATTTTTTTTAAATGCATATGCAAACTTTTTTTTTTAATATTTATAAAACTAATCTTTTTATTTTTTAAAATCATATTTATCAACTATGATTTTAAAAATTAATCTTAAAATGATATTCATTAATTGCGGTTTAAAGGTAAATTTTTAAAATCGTAGTTAATAAATACGGATTTAAAAAACAAAAAAACTAATTGGATGAATATTTTAAAAATAAAACTATATATATAATTAAAATAAAAAGAATTACTTTGATATGAAACTCTTTTTTAAGTAGTTATATTTTCGATGAATTATAAAACTTTCTTTCCTCTTTAACACAACCTCAATTGTCTATTAAATAGATAAAAATTAAATGTTTTATCAGATTTTGAAGAAAACTATTATTCTAAAGAAAATACCTCTTCTTCCTCTGAGTTTGATAATTCTAAAAATAAAAACTTAATTTAGAAAAAGAACAAAATCAAACTGATAAAATAGAAAATCATTTATATCAAGTTAATGTTTTAACTACTGATCAAGAATTGTTAATGGAAATGATATATCAAATACAAGACAAAGAAGACAAAGCCAAATCTATAAGAAAAATAATACAACAAAGTAGTAAGTCAAAACCTTCTGCACCCCTTTCAAATGTGTACAAATTTAAAGATATTATACAACAATTTGAAGTATAAGAACCTGTCACGATTCAAGATTTACAAATATAAATAAAACAAATTGAAGAATTAAAAAAATTTACTCAACATTTAAACTTTAAAATTCAAGATATAGAAAATCAAAAGATCACCTTAACACCACAAACTTCTAAAGATTGAGATACTTTTGTTAATAGTATGACTATTGTACAAAAATAAAGATGGTATACCAAAATTACTTTAAAAATCAATCCTGATTTCTAATCAACCTTTATAGCCTTGATTGACTCAGGAGCTTATTTAAATTGTATACAGGAAGGATTGATTCCTACTGTATATTTTGTCAAACTTCACAAAGACTGTCTACGGCCAGTAATGACCCTCTTAAAGTACAATACAAAATACCACAAGGACATATATGCAAATAGGGTATTTGTATCAAAACCTCATTCTTACTAGTAAAAAATATTAGTCACCAAATTGTTTTAGGAACTCCTTTTCTAACCCAATTATATCTTTTTCATATACATAGTAAAGGATTACAAACTACATATAAAAATCAAGCATAAACCTAAGTGAATCCTAGGTTTAGACCAGTTAAAGATCCTGGTCTAACAAGCCCAGGTAATGATACCAATTCTGAGCAGGATCTTTAAACAACAAATAAATTAGGTACGTGGTGTTGTTAAGGTACGTGGACCAAAGTTTACTGCTACCAGTTACCTAGGCTTGCAGAGATTATTGGTTTCCAGCCTATATATCTTTAATAATTTTTGAAAATTTCATAATTGATTGGTGAATAGTGAATAGTGAATAGTGATTTTTGAACAATAAAAAATGAATAGTAACAAGAAAATAATATGCAAATATTTGAAGCAATAAAATTTTATTTGAAAAAATGAACTTACAAAATCTTTAAAGAAGATACAAAAACTTGCACGTACGCTCGAAATACTACGTGATAAAAGCTCAAGAATACACTCAGGAAATTGCTCTCAAACTCAAATGTTTTTAAAGGAGACATCCCTTCATTTTATAAGAAATTTGACGGATTCCAAACCTTCTGAAGTCCGTGGATTTGAAAATAAAATTTGACATCCAAACAGTAAATTGCATGTGATTGCTTTTTGAAAAGAGGAGACAACAAATCTCCTTTTGAGTCAGACTTATCCAACTTTTTGAAAAGTAGACTGCTTTTGAGTTAGCCTCCCACATCCTTTCTGTCTTCTTTTGAAAGTGGGAAATCAGCTTTTTGAAAAGCAAACTGCTGCATAGTGTTGTTTTTTTACTATCAAGCTGTTTTAAATCAACTCATCATTTCATCTTTGTCGTCATTTGAGAGTGGGGAACAACGCCACACTAGTTTTGAATCATCTTTCATCCTTTGAATCATCTTTCCATTTACATCATTGTCTAATTTCTTCCAAGGAATCTTCAAGGAAATGGTCAACAGTAATTTGAAAATTTTGTTGTTTGGAGATAAAAGAGCATTTAATTTCTCTGAAATAAAGACTTTTGAAAATGGAGCCAGGGGACCCATTACTTAAGGGGAGTGTATGGGAGCCCATAACACATGTCTTCATTTTGCTAGAAGGCAGAACTTGAAGCTATGTCTTCCTCATCATCATGGGCGTCAGAATCTACAAGCTGAGACAGTGTTTCAGCAGCTTGTTCTTGGATTCTTTTGAGATAGGCTTTGTAGGCAGAATTTGAAGGAAAAGTATATTTTTTGAAGGAGTTTGGGGCCAAGAAAGAGGACTTGGTAAAGGTTGAGACCAAATGGGAGTCTTTTTTCTAGCTTTTGGATTGGATTTAGAGTCGCTCAATCCATTCTTTAATTATTCTAAAAGTTTGTGTTTCGAGAAATTTTGGAAGGCCGCCCACCACTTAATTTTGAATCCCTGGAAGGACACGAGATGTTTCTGATAGAAAGCTACGCAGAAGTAGTGGTCTCAAAGAAAGAATCCAAGTGATTCTAAACTGAGAACAAAAAGAGAGTGAATAGCTATTTCTAGAAGGGAAAAATCTTTCACTATTAACGTTGAAATAATCAAAAGATTTGCGGATTTCAGGACAAAAGATATCTAGAGTAGCTCCAAAAAAGAGCCACCATTCATGAAACCATTTTGGAAAATTCATTGGAGACTTTTCTCCCTAATTAAAAAACCATGAATGGGAAGAAGGTTTGACAAAAAATATATTAAACCAAGCATTTTTGTGGTCTAAGTAATCAAAGGTTTGAGGAACAAAATTTTAAGAAAACCGTTTGTGTGTTAAAGGACTTTGTTCCTAATCCTTTTCAGAAATGAGTTTCAAAATCTTGCATTTTGAATAAGCAATATCAGTACCTTCAGGGTTCCTGACATGTGAAACTTGTATAGACTCCGTATCTATAAGTATAAACTTATAGAATCTACGGGTTTTTGAAAGATCATTTGAAACAAAAAATTTGTCTTTTTGAAAGATTTTTTGGAGCTCAAAGGAGCCTGGAGTAGATTAATGATCAGCTTCTAGAACCTGAATCAGCTGTATTGGTTCTTTGGGTTTGTAAACAAGGCTTGAAGAAGTTGGAACATAAGGTTTAGGAATTTTCCCTAAAACTTCAAAGTGATTTGAAGGTTGGGCTTTTGACATAGCATAAGATTCTTTGGTTGTTGGTTTTATGGGATCAACTTTGCTCATTTTCCCTGTAAAAATTCCCATGAGAGAAAATTAAGTAAAACATTTGAAGATCCTTTTATAAATGCAATTTCAAAATAAAAAACAGATAGAATAGTGAACGTGGATCTCATAAGGAACCCTTAGAAACAAATATCAAGGAACAATTCCTTATGATAGCCTCACTTATGGAGATATCATAAGTGAAGTTAAAAAGGAAGAATTAAAATTGTGTTCACAATTAAAACTTCAATATCATATCAAAAAGGATTTAAAAGCCTCTAGAAAAGATTTAGGATCTTTTTGTGCTCAATATGGTATTGAAATGCCAGTACCACCCTCACAAAAACATAAAATATCAAAATATTCAAAAAGAAAATCCTATTCTAACAAAGAATACTCAAAGAAGAATTATAGGAAATATAAACCTTATAAAAACAAATCTCATAAACCTCATCCTCAAAATCCTACTAAACCACATAAAAGAGAAATAAGATGTTTCAAATGTGGGCAAAAATGCCATATAGCCCCAAATTGCATAAAACAAAAATTAAATGTTTTATCTGATTCTGAAAAAGACTATTATTCTGAAGAAAATACCTCTTCTTCCTCTGAGTCTGATAATTCTCAAAAAAAAAAAACTTAATTTTAGAAAAAGAACAAAATCAAACTGATAAAATAGAAAAAAATTTTATGTCAAGTTAATGTTTTAACTACTAATCAAGAATTGTTAATATAAATGATATATCAAATAGAAGACAAAGAAGCCAAAGCTAAAGATATAAGAAAAATAATAGAACAAAGTAGTAAGTCAAAACCTTTTGTACCCCTTTCAAATGTATATAGATTTAAAGATATTATGCAACAATTTGAAGTACAAGAACCTGTCACGATTCAAGATTTACAAATAGAAATAAAACAAATAAAGAAACAAATTGAAGAATTTAAAAAATTTACTCAACATTTAAACTTTAAAATTCAAGATATAGAAAATCAAAAGATCTCCTTAACACCACAAACTTCTCAAGATTTAGGATACTTTTTGTTACTTTCAGTATGACTATCAGACAAAAACAAAGATGGTATACTGTATTCTTTAAAAATCCATCCTGATTTCCAGTCAACCTTTGAGAATATGATGGAGACCTATCTGGAGAATTTTGTAAGTTTTGATTTGGTCTTGAATATTTTAAATCAGGAATTGTAGATGAAAAATCTACTTCTTCTAAGTTTGAATGAACGTTAGATCTTATGGAAGGAGTTTGAATTTCTAAAAAGGAATTCGAAGAACTTGCAGAGTATGATCTTCTAGGATGTTCTTTCCTAGGTTCAAAATTAATTTGTACATTTCCTTGCCCATCTTCTAATATGGACATCAGTTTTGGTTGTTCTATTGGTTTTGGAGTTAGAAGTTGTTTGAAGTTCCATTCCTTAGATTGTGTTAAGCATTCCCAAGGAATAGGTTTTGCATATCAGAGAGTTCTTTTCATTTGCTTACAAATAAAGTTTGATATTTTCGAGGATGATAAGAGACAATTTGATTTATCAAGTAGGTCATTACCTTATAGTATACTCAGATACTATGAGGATATTCCTAGATCTAGGGTCCATGTCATAGTTTTGGGTTTGAATATTTAGAGTTAAGGCTTTATGAATGCTCTGATCATTCATACAATCCAACTCTAGATTTGGGTAGCAAGTAAAATACACCAGTTCAAATGATGTATTTGCTTGCATTAAACCTAAAAGTGAATCTTAGAATTGGTTATGTCTTGCATCTCTTAAGCAAATACAAATAGGTTTGTCTAAACTTAACTTGGTTAAAGGTTTAGCAGCTACCTGAATAGCTCCTATATGAAGAATTTTGTATTTTTCTCTTTGCAGTTGCTCTACATCTTTGAGATCTAGAAGCTTAATAGTTTTGGTCTCAGATCCTACTGAATGAGTGTTTTTAGAGATTTTAATCCTATAATCTCTTTTGAATTCAAAATTTCCTACTTTATAAAGTTCTTTGATATTTTAGATAAAAATCAACTCTAAAGATTTTTAGGAAGCTTAAATTATGTAGCAGACTTTTATCCAAATCTTAGAATACTCATCAACCCTTTATTCTAAAGATTAAAGAAAAGTCCAAACCCATGGTATGATGAACATACTCAAATAGTCAAACATGTAAAGTCTCAGGTTGAACTTCCTTGTTTAGGAATCCTTCATCCAAAAGTCTTTCCAATTATAAAGACAGACGCCTCAAACATAGGATATGGTGGAATCCTCAAACAAGATTTTGAAAACAAAATCTCCATAGTGAGATTTCACTCTGGAATTTGAAGTGGTCCTCAGGAAAACTATTCAACAATCAAAAAGGAAATTTTAGCAATTGTTCTTTCCATACAAAAATTTCAAAGTAATGTTTTTAATAAAAAATTTCTTTTATGAGTTGATTGTAAAAGTGCCAAAGAGATTTTGCAAAAAGATGTTCAAAATGTGGTTTCAAAACATATTTTTGCCAGATGGCAATCTATTCTATCTGTTTTTTATTTTGAAATTGAATTTATAAAAGAATCTTCAAATGTTTTACCTGATTTTCTCTCACATGAATTTTTACAGGGAAAATAAGTAAAGTTGATCCCATAAAACCAACAACCAAATATAGTCTCTAATTCCTCGTGAGTCAACGGATCGTTAGTGGCATCTCACCCGCCGGGTCAGCAACCTCGCAAAACAAACAAGAAGACACCTGCGGAGTTCGTCATCCTCCGACATGGCAAAGTTAACTTTTTTGGAAGACCGAGTCGAGCAAAGCAGCTTATCTCCATCAAGAATGTCAGACTCTCATTTGCATTCTTTTCTTTATGGAGGGAGAAAGGAGATCCACCTTTCATGGAGAGTGGACGATTTCTTCCACAAAGATGTGGGAAGGTGACTCTCATTGGGGAAGGATGACTGCTCTTCTTTTTATGTAATCGCTTCCCAAACGAGTCGTTGTCGGGAGTGCCTCCTATTCCATCGATGGCGTGCCACCACTCTCGGGGAGAACATATACTTATATAGGCCACTTCGTTTGGTGAAGTCGATCGGAAAGGAAGCATCCGAGCGAAGAGGGCATCCGGCACTGTGCACGGAAAGGAAACGTCCGGATAAGAGGCGCCGAGCACCTGGGGGCAGAGCCGCCCGGGGCGTCCCGGGCCTACTCACTATTCTCGGGTCGGCAGCTTAAGTGCCCGTCCCATCTGGGGCCCTTAAAGCCGGGCCTGGCCAAGCAGGAACAGAGCCCGGGCCCATGGTACCCACAATGCCCCCCTTTTTCCTGCAGGGAAGGGTGATTGTTCCTGGTCGGAAAAAAAAAGGACAAGCTTGACCGTCATATCATGGGGAACAGTAGACCATCAATGCTGTTGAATTTCAATGTGAATTTTGTAACTTTTTTTTTTTTTTGAAACTGCATTAGATGCTATACTTGGCCATTGAGTTGATCCCGAGATTATACGCTTATAAAAGGTTGTGAGGGCACGGTGGTTCGTTATCCCACCGTTATCCATGTTCCGACAGAGAAGGATAATTGAACGTCACGGTGACCTAACTGGGGACGGCGATGAAGGATGATCGTAACGACATTCGAGCGCGTTTTCCAAGTATGGATCTGGCCGCAGACCGCATGGCTCGGGCGGAGCCTGATCAAGCTTGCGGTCTCGTGATTCTAAACTAATGAAATCCTCAGATCCAGGACACCTCTGTTTAACCCGTAGGGATCTCTCAAGCTTCCACTCTTCAATTTCCATCTCTATCTTTCCTCTTCTACCTTCTACACGCTTTCTGCTTTCGACTTCCGCTGGATGTCACTGCTTTTCTTTCAGATTTCGTATCTTGTAAGTTCTAAATGTTAGTCGATCGATCAGAATATGATTGCTTGGTAACAAGCATCTATGTAATGCCGAACACCTGTGCAATTAATGAAATCAGCCTCGACTCCACTAGTGTCTTATCGCACTCGTGTATGACGTATCTCGACATCCCGCCCACCGGGGCCGGTTGAATATTATATAGCTTATTAACGGGCCGGCCGTTAACTTAATTGCTCGAGTGAAGGGCCCCTGGGCTTGGCCCACCTTCGTCTATCAGGCCCTAACGCCGCAAAGCGCCGTGAATCTATTGGAAATCACCGAGCGTATTCGCTACTATCGATGCATTAAATGCGACCGCAGCCCTAGGCACGATATATATAGATGTGCATCATTAAGTCGTACTCTTTTTCCTTTCTTTGTCATTTCGGGTTTATCCTGCCTCTCTCCTCATGACCATCCTCTCGCAAATACGCCGGTTTAACATCGCATCTCGCTCGTGAGCCATTTTTGCGACTCTTCATTTCATAGGTAATCATCGCCGCCCTTAAGAAGGACCTTGAAGTGAACGACTAGTTTCCGACCGTAAGGAACCTGGAGGGGGGGGAGTTTAGGTTTAAAACCTATTTGGCCCGGGCGGTCCCTGCCCAGGCATGGGGGTATGCCTTTGTACCAACTTGGTATATGGCTTGAGTCTAATATTCGTTCTCTCTTCTCCTCTTGATCCGCTCAGAACGGCGAGGGGTCGTAGAAGAACTTCACAAGTGGTCGCTAAGGAGGGTACAAATCGAAGCGCATCTTTCTACAAGCAAAGATCATTGCTGCGCCCTAACGATGGAGGAGTTAAAAGCTTTCATCATGAGGTGCCCGATAACATCACCTCAAGTCGATGTGTGATTGTGGCTATGAGTCTACTGACGGAGAACACAACGGTGTGTTTTTTACCTGGGAGCATCTCGCAACCGGGCTACGTTTCCCCATGCCAGCCATAGTCAAGCAATTTTTACATTTTACACAGGCGCCCCCGGCCCTTGTCCACCCTAACATCATCCGTATTTTAACTCCGTTGTCGCAGCATCAACCATCCTCACTACCGATCTCGTCAGCGAGCTGTATTATTTACTTTATGAGAATAAGGCAGGGAGGCTGGATGTCTATGTCGATTCTGAGCCCCCGACTTCAGGTTGTTAATGGGCTCCCTGACTCGCTTAAGATCTGAGGTGAGCGCGATTAGCAGTGAGGGGACCCCGGATGAGACCCCGGTTCCCGCTTAATATTAATTGTGTCTCAATCTTTCCTGTGTGTGCGGCTCGTTAGATCCGGCTCGACCACCTTCTCTTCCAGATATTTTCAGGTGTTACAATGGACTAACCTGAAGGTTCGTGGCAGGAAAGCCTGTGAGGCAGCCGGTGGATCGGTGGAGAAGTCGAGCTAGAGAAGATTCGCCGGTCAGAGATTTCGAGCAGAGTGTCACCGTGAAGGTTCTCGCTAACTTCGATAACAGATTCGTCAGTGGAGGCGCAACCCGGCCTCTACACTCTTCCTGGCCATTCCCAATCAAGGTTTTCGATATTGTGGAAGAGAGCACTTTGTCATCACGACCTACTACTGGCCTGATACGAGGTTAGCCTGTCCCTGTGGGACCCAAGAGTTGGTGAGGCATCGAGTCAGTGCAAGGTAATCGACACTCGCACGGTCGCTCTACTTCCCCGAGCGATTCTGGGCTTCACTATCCCGCTCGCACCGGAGAACTGTGAGGCTGGCCTGAATCCGGCCTCTTCGGGCTCGATCGAGCGGCGGCCCGCCCCGAGTGGTAAAGATTAGATGGAAAGGGGCATCTGGGCAACGGAATGCACCTGGGTCCAAGGGGGAGGATTTTGTTCCTTGGGTTAGTGCCGAACACGAAGGTCTCAGATTCGAGGGAAAGAGGAACGAGGAGAGGATGACGGGGTTGTTGATCATATGTCGCCACAAGAGGAAAGCTGGCAACCAGTTTCAAGAAGGAGCCCAATACGCCCCCGCCCAAATCGAGGACCCACCGCCCAAGTGCGGGGTTCGGAGGTGCAAGCACCATCATCCATGGCTCTCGACCTGGGCCCATGGGGGATGAATTTTACCAGACGGCCGCCTTGATAGAGTCAAGGAGGCCGATCCGCCTAAGTGCACTTCCTGTGTAACTCTCTTCCGATTGTTGAGGGTCAACCTAGTAGGTCAAGTTTGCGCGGTCCGAGTCGCTAAGGCCTTGCACCGCTGGACCGATTATAACCGACTTATTATGTTCTTCCTACAGGGTCGGTACCCCGAGAGTGGAAGTATTGGCTCCCGAGGCGGACGAGGTGAAGCATATCATGCGCCGCTGGGAGCCTTTCCACCGTGGAGAGTCCGCGGCCGATCAGCTGAAAAATTTGTATCCGCACATGCTTCGGATGCCGGTAGTTGCTCGGGGCATGGGTCTTAGCGAGGACTACACGGTGAGCGTTCCTGCAGGGACTCGTAAGGAAGACATCCAACAGATTATCGATGACGGATACAAGTCCGCAATCGTAACTACATTCAAATACTAAACTGGTAAGATAGCGGTTTCGTTATGTGATATTAGCGCCAATGCCGATTTTGTATTCTAATGGGTTTTCATGCCGCCATCAAGTATTTCGAATACGGCGCTTCAACATCACGAGTTCGAAGTTCCGCTAAGAGGACACCGAATCTGCCACGATTATATGTCCACGGAATGGCCGAGCTGAGATGCATAGTGCTTCACAAGGGGGGCTGAAGCCATGGTCGCCGCCGGAGTTTGAGGCTGGGCGACCGCTAAAGAGCCGTCCGGGCAGCAACAGAGGGATACAGCGGCGCTAAGAGGCGCCGATGGCCAAGTTTGAGACCGGCGCGTTAATGCCCAAGCACGCATGGAGTCCGAAGCCGTCGTTCAATGCGCAGTTTTAAAGGACATGGAAAGAGTTTCGCCCGAGGGCTGAGTCCGAGCGTGGAGTTGCTCAAAGGCATTGGCCCACGGCGAAGGAAGAAAACACCATAACTGGACGAGGCCATTCCTCGATCTCGAGCTGGACCATAAAGGATCTGGGTCGCTCTCCGGAAAAGGTCGTCACGATAGAGAGGCCGATGGAGCGAAGTTCGATGCTGGCGACACGTTCTTTTTCAATCCATGGCTATGGTCGGGGCCAGGTTTTTACACACAACATATGCGGGAGCAAGCCTCATATCCTCGATGGAATGCCGGATCCTTCAGTCCCGTTAACTCCAGAGTTCTTTGCTAACCCCGTCTCCCAGCACCTCGCTCGTCGCTCCAGCCCCGATCCAAATTCTCGCACAGCAGGAGGAATGTCCTGAGACAGCCGACTGGCCACGGAGAGGAGGCACTCTTCTCCGATGGGTCTCCGCCGTCTGATGGCTGCTAAGGATGCCACTCGTAACTAGGGCTTGAGTGCTTTATGAGGCGAGACTTGTACTGTTCAATGTTTTTGCACCAAACAATTTACATCCCTTCTTCTTCGCATTTTGCTTGATACCCTACGTACATTCTGACATCGCGCCATCCGGCTTGTATTGATTTTTTGTTAAGCCGCACCATTCGAAAGCGCATAGCGGTAGAAATCATTCGGGATGATTTACTGGCCGCCTATCGTTGTCCGTGATAGGTCATTCACTACGCCATCCCGGATTTTCAGATTCGACCGGGCCTAGATGTTATCTATGCCGGGCCTGATAGGTCATTTTGATCGCGCCATCCCGCTTTTGCATTCACCACTAGATGTTATCTATGATGGGCCTGGATAGTCATTTTATCGTAAGGCCATCCCGCTTTTAAATTTGACCCGGCTAGATGTTATCCATCTTTGATAGGATAGGTCATTTTACTACGTCATCCGGGCTTTTTCATTTGACCAGCTAGATGTTATCTATGCTAGGCTAGATAGGTCATTTTACTACGCCATCCGGGCTTTTTCATTTGACATTTAAGATGTTATCCATCTTTGACGAGGATAGGTCATTTCTTTAACGCCATCAGGGCTTTTAAATTTGACCAACTAGATGTTATCCATGCTGGGCAGGATAGGTCATTTTATTGCGCCATCCGGGCTTTTAAATTTGACCAGCTAGATGTTATCTATGCTGGGCCGGATAGGTCATTTTACTACACCATCCGGGCTTTTAAATTTGACCTTATATAATAAAAAAAAAATATGCGAAGACATGCAAGTAGGAAAAAATAAAGATATTCTTTTATTGATAATACCTTCTCAGGTGCGTGTCGTTTCACATTCTACGTACAGGGGTTCCATCTGTTTTATCTATAGCGTAGGACCCGACTTCTCCGATTCGCGTCACGACATAAGGTCCTTCCCAGTTGGGTTGGAATTTCCCTACAGTGGGGTCTGCAATATTCTCGAAAACTTTCCTCAAGACCAGATTGCCCGGCCGAAACACTCGAGGCTTTACCCGTCTATTATAAGAGTTTGCCAAGCGGCATTGGTAGGACGTTATGCGGATTGCTGCGGCTTCCCGCAGCTCATCACTCACGTCTATGTCCATGGCTATTGATTCCGCATTTTCTGACTCGGGCGTAGCTATTCGGATGGTGGGCAAACCAATTTCGGTGGGGATAACGGCTTCCATCCGTAAAGTGGCGCAAAGGAAGTGCCAATTGGCTTTGGGCGTGGTTCTGTAGGCCCCAGAAGCACCAGGGAAGTTCTTCTACCCATTTCCCTTTAGCGGAGTCCTAGCAGCTTTTCATGACGTCGATAGGGTTTTGTTGGAGGCTTCTACTTGGCCATTGCTTTGTGGATACCGAGGGGTAGTGTAACACCCCGTCCCGAGAGAGTGTACAGTACATGATACTATAGGGGTGTATAAGAGTACTAAGTGTCATATTATAGTATTTTGGAGACTAAAGTAGGAAATGAAAGTTTATGGAACCCGTAATTTTTGGTATTAAACCAAGGGTACAATTGTCATTTAGCAAAAAGATTATGAAAAGCAAAAAAAATCATTAAGTGTAGAGATGGGCCATAGTAGGAATTTCAAAAGTTGGTATTGCAATATTTAAATGCTTGAGGTGCAAATCTAAAGAGATGAGGGCTAATTGCAATTAAGGAAAATTGTGACTAAAGACCATGAGACAAAGCCAAAAATTTCATTTTGGTCTCCAAAAGGTTAGGGCTTCACGGTTTTGAGAAGAAGAGAGCAAGGAGAGAAGAAGAGGAAGAAGAAGGAGGAGAAGTCCAAAAATCAGGTATGTCTTTGCCTTGTAACCATAGGTAATTGGATTCTAGGACTTTGGTAAGGAGAATAGATGCTCATTTAGTGCAGGTTTTGTGCAAGATGCTCAAACCTTTGGTGTTGGGAGTAATGGGAGTAAGAGCCCCAATTGGGAGAAAACAAACATGGAATCATCAAAATTCACGATGGTTTTAAAAGAATTGGTGGACCTAGGTTGAGTTTTGGATTTTCACCTTAGGGTTTTTGTGGTTGAGGTTCCATGTAAATTGAGTGTTGTGGAGTTGTTTTGGATGATTTCCATGATGTTTTTTTGAGTGTTATGAATTATAGAAGTTGTATGGAAGGTGGTAGCCAAAAGTGGCAAAAGAAAGCAAATATGGGCAAAAATTTACTTAAGGTGTACCGGTACACGTGCGAGGGTGTACCCAGTACCCAATGAGCAAAGTGTCTTGGGGTACATGTTAGGGTGTCTGGTACACTACCGATGCAATGTGTGCAGTGTAGTCGAGGGTGTCTTAGGTACACATGTCAATCCCCAAATACCCGAATGCTATGTTTTTGTATAATTAAGCCCGAATTCATACACCGAGAGTTTAGGAACCTTATTAAATGATTAAGATAGGTTCGAATAAGATTGGAACTCGACGAAAACGTTGCGTACCTCGCCACCTCGGCGAAGCGTATTCGTTGAGTGTGATTAAGTCTAGGAAGTATGTTAAGTTATGCGATTACGTAGGCGATTAATATATCGTCGTATTCGTTTGAGTTGTAGGTTAAAAAGCAAAGGCGGGAATAGTGTGGAACTGTGCTTAAGTATATGAAGCAAGGGTGGAGTGTTCTAAACTCATTTTCCAAATACTAGTGTATTATTATTATAATTATAAACTGTTTTGCACTGGTATTTCATGGTTTTGATTGCAAACCATTTTCAAGAAGCAAGCAATGTATTAGAAAGCAAGCAAATGGTTTTGAATAATTAAACCATTTTTCAAGGAAGCAAAGAAGCAAGTAAGCAAATGGTTTTTGAATGATTAAACCATTTTTCAAGCAAACAAATAAGCAAGTAAGCAAATGGTTTTGAATAATTAAACCATTTTTCAAGCAAGCAAATGGTTTTAAATTGTAAACCATTTTCAAAACAACGAAGCAAAGAATGTTTGTGAAAAGCGAGGCCTTCCCTAGTTCTAAGCAAGCATACTAGGTCGGAGGTATTAAAATGCGTGCGGTGGAGTTAGGGTCTCATACATGCATTTTAGTTTTTGCTGGTCGGCAAATTTAGGACATACATCATGCATTTAAAGGAGACCGTACGTACTAGGAGTATATAAGGTTATGAGCTCTAACTAAATTATGGTGATGGCGACACGAGGTCAATTCCACCATATTCAGGAAAAGATACTTGAATGAGTCCTTCCAAACACGAGTTGAGCACGGAGTTCCGTGTTCACTGGGTCTGATAGAAAAAGCCAGGCCTCCAGTGGTTGATGTTTTACAAACACTGATATCTGATTTGAAAAATCAACCATTGGTTCCCCGATAAAGCCCGAGCTGGAGAGTTTTAAAGCGAAGCCGGTTGAGCCCGGGCTCAGTTTAGATTTCAAAAGCGATCGGTTGGCCAGCTCCGTGGGATTTTCAAACAATAGGTTGAGCCAGGCTCCGTTTTATTTTCAAAGCATCTTGTTGAGCCAAGGCTCCCGTATTTATGAAAAAAGTTTGAGAAACTTTAAAGCAAAGGTTCAGGAAAGGTTTTAAGAAACTTCTTCAAGCAAGATAAAGCAAGCAAGCAAAGAGAACTTATGAGAAGTTTTATAAACTTCTGCTGCTAAAGCAATAAGAGTTTTATACGCTTAAAGAAAAGCAAACAAGGCAAGAAAGTATTAAAAGTTTTATAAACTTTAAAGCAAGTAAGTATAAAGCAAGCAAGCAAAGAAGTTTTTGTGAACTTTCAGTTGAAAGAAAGCAAAGCTTCCGGAAAATATCAGAAAAAGAAAGTTTTACAACTGAGGTTTTCTCCAAAAGCAAAACCTTTTATAAAAGATATACTCACCAGCCTCGCTTAGCTCATTATTTTCGCTGCGAAAAACTATTTTCTGCGTATGTGCACGCAAGACGCCGGAGCACAATAGATTTGTCCACATTGTACAAGTGTTAAATTAAGAATATTTTTTGTAAGAACATACTAATATGTATATCTAACATATGTATGTACATAGTATAGTTAGTCAGGAGAATATGTTGGTATGATATCGCTATATTTCGATTTAGAGTAAATCGGATGTATATGGGCTGTGGATTATTTGGAATTATACCATATGCACCATTATGTCACGGTTTTTCCACTGCTAAGATTTACCAAATCCTAAGTTATAAAATAAAAGAAAATTTTATAGAGATTTTAGCAAGGAATACGCCGCTTCACGTGAGTTTCTA
The DNA here is from genome assembly GCA_016808115.1 of Tetrastigma voinierianum. NCBI lineage: Eukaryota > Viridiplantae > Streptophyta > Magnoliopsida > Vitales > Vitaceae > Tetrastigma > Tetrastigma voinierianum. The sequence continues at coordinate 220,794 of JAEQBH010001385.1, forward strand.
GTCATAGAGGTAATGGTCGGGAATTTCGTGGAACGGGCGGCACGCCTGGCCGCCTATACTAAAATAGAGTATAAATTTTTATCTTCAATTCCTGGCAAAAGTCTTAGTAGACTCTACGCCAAACCGCGACTACATTCTGATACGACATCTCGGGGATGCCAAACCGGCAGACAATGTTTTTCCAGATGAACCGAGTAACATCTCTATCTTTGATTGACGAGAAAGCGTTAGCCTCAGATCCATTTACATCGAAATAACCCAGGTGACCAATAATAGTTTCTTTTGAGCCTGCGCTGGAATGACCGACTATATCAATCCCCTATTGAACGAATAGCCACGTGCTAGAGATGGAGACCAAGTCTTGCACCTAAGGATTTCAAGATGTGAATATCCCAAAGGTCACATTTCTCGACGTAATCGATAGCGTCCACTCATAGTCGGGCTAATACCTTAAGTGTGAGCCCTGTGTTGCAGTTCTTCCCCGTGATTCCGCATATGCCTTCATGTAATTTAAATTTATAATGCATCGACCTCGTCTAGGGTTAGACACATCAGGTACGCCCGCCTCAGTGGGATCAAGCCAGATAGCCGCCCGTCTACCATGGAGAATCTAGCCGACTCGAATCTGAACCTCGTGGAGCTCATCATTATTAGGTAGTTCCCCGTGCTATGTATAGTTATAGTCTATCCAGATTCGGGAACTTCCTCTATCCCGCTTACTTGGGCATGCAAGACGAGGAGTCCGTTGATAGTAGATGGAGAGAAATACGGTTTCCCTTATCGGTAATGAAGCAACCACGACGGCTAAGGCATCGCCTTCATTACAATTCCGGGACATGTTCAAGTTTCCGTGCCGAGAGGGTATTTAATTTCTCGCTTGACTAGTGGAAGCTACTCGCCATTCGGGATCCCTAGACTCGAATTCTAAGTTAACCTCGTTCGACAGGATCCCTAGACTCAATTCTAAGTTAACTGTCGACAACTAAGCGCAGATAAGCTCACGAACCAAGACGTCAACACCGGCGTGGCGGGGTGCGAACTCGAGTTCGGCCCATCGCGGACTCGTACTCTAATTAGTTGTTAGTGGCGTTGAAACTAGCAGTATTACATTCAATCCTCTCCTTGGTTGCAGGGAGGTTAATTGCGAACGATACTTGCCGATTTGTCTGGAAGCCCCATGCGGTGAAATTGTCCACCAGCCCGTTTATGGCGGTAGTGCGATGCGGTTTTTGCGATGAAATTCGACTAAGACCCGCTTCTTGAAGTCGGCATGCTGGATGCCATGCGCGCTCCATTGCCAAGCGGGCCGTCGCTCGTGCAGATCAAAGTTTATGGTGTGCCGGGTAGGAAGATCGGTTAACTTCTAGCGGGATGAGCACGAGAAGTATGGGCGAGACTTTTAGTATTGTCAGGACTAGGCGACTCGTTCGGTAGTATGTCGGTCTCCGCGATCGATTGAGATTTGCGACAAAGAACACGAGACCTCGACCGCGTCCCATTTCTTTAAGCAGCGTGACTGCGATATGTCGGAGCTACCTAGGTAGAGGTAGAGTGTGTCACGGCTTGAGACTCCTAAGAATCGAGGGCTTTGTCGAGGTATTGCTTGATTGCGTTCGGTCGCATTCATCATTCCGTTCGACCGGTTGGCTTCTCAGGGTAGCGAAGAGGTTTCAAGCGGACCAGTGAGCAGGAAATAAACGCCGAGTCGGTTCTGGATCCCCTTCTTGGGCACAGGTCGATTGATTGCAAGATGACCTTAAGGCATGCGGGATTGTCTCTGTTCCCTTTGGGTTACCATAAAAAACCAAGGGTCGGCTATGGAAACCGAAGGCATTTAAGAGTTCGGTTTTCATCAATCATACTCTCGGGGAGGTGAATGCATTGGAGATGCGCGACGTGATCTGGGCGCTGCTTGGATTTCACCAGCATATCATCAATATAGACTTCCATTGTGCTCTTAGAGTAAAGGTCGAAACATCTTAAATCACTAACCTCGATAGGTGTGACATTCTTTAAGCTTAAAAGGCGTCACGTTATGCTTGATGGGAATTGTGGGGTGATGAAAAGATGTTTTTCGCATCCGAGGGGGTGCGTAGGGATCGGTGATATCCGAAGGCATCCAAGATAGCATATCGTTAACCCGGCGGCGATCCGCGTCGATCTATGTAGAGGCGGAGGAAGGCGTCTTTTAGGCGGCGTCATTGAGGTCCGATGTAATCCCCTTACTCTCCATTTGTTCCGCTTCTTTAGGGCCCGACCACCACGTTGTGACCATTTCGAACCGCGCCACGATACATCCGTTCTACGAAGATTATCGACCCATAGTGCGGATGACAGTGGTGGTCGGGATGAAGCGCCTCACCTTTGTCACGATCGGCAGCGGATGGGGCGACATTTGAAGTCTGTGTGAGGCGTGTGTGAACTTATTCACATCATATGACATGGGTCAACAAATACATATCGGCGTTAATTGCGGCTGTAACATACTTGGGCCTTCTCCCTCCCAGGATAGGAGAATTTACTAGCGTAGATGCATCTATCAAGGCCCGCGGGGACTTAGCTCAAGGGGATCAACGTCGGCGGCTCTATCCCCAAGGTGGGTCGGGCGGATGGCTTGTGATTACTATTCTTGGGGTTGATCCTCAGGGATGGTTCCTTTGGAGCACTCCTTTGTTTGCATCCTACGGTGAGGAGTGTGCTTGCTGCCCTTTTGGTGGCAGCTCACAGTCAACTTGCGGACGGTCAGGTGTTGAGCTCAGTTTGGTGGTACGTGGAGGGTACCACTTTCATGGAGTGTAGCCATGTCCGACTAAAGATGGCATTGTATGGCCTGGGTCCTCACACCGCAGCGGTACTTCTTGAGTTACGGACATACGGCGGGGAAAGCGTGTCCTCGGCGTCGATGTGAGCAGCCTCGTTAAACTCGGACAAAAAACCACGCCCGTGGCTTGAGATGATCAAAGCGGGACTCCGTACCTTAAAGGCGAGGAGGTTATGTCATCGGTTTGCTGGATCGATGAGGACCACATTGCACATGCTTGGTAATACATGGTAAGTCTGAGTTACATCGTAATGAGGTGGCATGACAGGGTAGGGTTAATAGGGAAGGATAGCGGTAGATCAGCGGGAGGTATTTCTTGTGGTGTTCTCGGGTGCTGGTCGTTTCCCCGATACGGCCAGAAGTGCGCGGAACATTTTCTCCTCTGCTTTTGGACCTGATCTGACTGTCGATTCGATCCCCAGTATAAAGTTGATGGTGGCCGGGGGCGAGGAGCATACTTAATATCAACGCGACCATCATTTGTGGGATCATTTTAGCCTGTGAGTTGGTTCTCAAATATACCTTACGGGGTGCCCGACCAGGGTCAAGTTTTTCCTAGAGATTTCAGCTTTTGCGATTGGTTGGTTTTTCGTGACCGCGGTCCTATGATAATCACACCTTAGGGATCTATTGTGGCGGTGGGACCGCCACTCATAGGTGGGGCCACTTGAAATCGGAGTCCCAGGATAGGGGGTAGGTCGGTCATAGGCGTGTTGAGAGGAGTGAGCGGGGGCTCCAGCTCACTCTTTCGGGCGCCTTCGGGGCACTTGACCCTTGTTTTGGCATCTTACATTTGGATGAGCCTTTGTGGTGGTAGGCTTGCCACTACAGGTAGTTATCATTACGATCTGCGGCGGTCCGAATGTTGTCTCGTGGGAGAACTTAGGAGAACTTATGCGCCATAGATACAATTCTTCCATGATTCTTGAGGCGAGATCAAAGGATAAGGCGGAAGAATGGTTTGGTGACCAAAGCTTCTTGAAGTTTTCTGGGGACGGCATCCATGCTGTAATGTCAATCTGGCGGACAACGTCGAACACTGCGTGTGAAGTCGGGATGGATTAAATCTTTGGTTGAGATGCCTTTGGAGGAGTTATTCCTTGCGGTGAGCATAGATTTTGGGAGACGAACGCGGCCCATAACTCACCTAATGAGTTTATTGACCCTCTCGGAAGCTTGTGGAACCGAGGCAAAAGCAAGGCACGCAAAAATTTGTGGGAACGCTTTACTGTCGATCGTCCGACCATTGAGATCATCGCTTAGTTTGAAATGCGACTTGTGGTCGTCTGGTCGGAGAAAACCGTCATTACATAGCGACGGTATAACAGAAAAGCCGCGGGAGGATCTCAATCGAAATATGTTATTGTGGGAAGGAGAGCATGTCATGTGGTCGGGCGGAGGGGAACATGTGTGGAGCGGGAGGCGACCACTGAAGGAGGTATGGATGATCTGCCGTTGGGGCGGCTTCTCGGGTCTGCGTTCGAACGCGTGTTTCATGGCTGGTTTTGGTAGCGTCGGTCCTGATAGCTTCTCCCATACCACCGGCGTTGTCTGGTCGCGATGGATCGGTTGGGTCGACGAGGCCTTACACAGATTGAGCTTCGGCTTGACGTTCGAGGATGGTGAACGCCGTGGGAGCGGAGAGCTATCGGAAGATAACTCGTCATCCGCTGGTAGGTCAATGTCGTCGGGTATAGCGGCCTCTTTGCCTTTGTCGGGATGAGATGGAAGAAGTGGCGAGAGGTCTGTGATTTCCTGTTTGGCGGCTGGCGGGTTTGGTAAGCCCATTATCCTCCGCGTCGATTCGGCGTGTTCGCATCAACTCAACCATCTACCCGGCCTACTCCTCTTTGTCTTACTCCATCTCTTGGCGTCGGAGGAAGGCGGTCTTCCGGGGATGGTACATGAGTGGTCCAAACGTGGTCCGATGGATGTTCGAGAATGGCGAAGCCGGAGATCGAAGTCACAGGAAGCGGGTGTACTGACTCTCGCGGCATTATCCTCACAGATTTCTTGCTTTCGGGTTTCCCTGGTGGCGTAATTGTAGTCTCAGGAGTGTGCTTAGAGTCAATGGATCGTCGAGGCATTCACCGGGTTAACACAACACAGCTGAGCTCATGAAAAGGCGGCCGGTGGTATTCCGTCGTACCTCCGATGGCAAAGTTAGCTTTTGGGCGAGTCGGAAGGCGGTAGTTATCTCCATCAAGAATGTCATTACACCATTTGGTGTGGTCTTTTTACTCACTATGGAGGAAAGGGGATCCACCTTTCATGAAGTGGGCGATTTCTTCCAGATAGGAAGGTGAAGCTCTCATTTCGGAAGGATGACTTGTTCTTTTGTAGCCTTTCCCAAGGCAGGCACGCTGTTGAAGTGTCTTCCTATTAGTTAGAGCGGGCGCCGACTCTTGGGGAGAACATATGCTATCTCGCTGAAGAAGCGGGATGCTTGATTTCGTTGGTGAAGTGCCGTCGGGAAAGAGGCGTCGGGTGGCGAGCGTAAGCCACTCTTCGAAATTCGGGGAAAAGGGCGTGCAGAGATGAAAGCGCGGGCACCGAAGTACTTCGAGCGTTCTGAGCTGCACTCTTTATCCCTAAATGAGGCGCTTTTAGGAGCTGGTCCCGCATCAGGGGCCTGGGGTTGGTAGGACTGGCTGAGGCAGACGACCCGTGGTACGCGAATAATCATATGTTATGCGAAAACTGACCTTAAATCCACTTTGGTTTTCAAGAAAATTCACAAACCTTCTAATCGACTTCTTGACCTGTTTCTGAAATCGAAGAACGAGGAAGCGGTGGTCGAGTTCTAGGGCACGATCATCAATCTGCCGAGGATCCTTTGAGCTCCAGAAAATATTTCAAAAAGACAAATTTTTTATTTTAAATGATCTTTCAAAAACCCGTAGATTCTACGAGTTTATACTTGTAAATCTGATCACATACAAGTTTCACATGTCGAGGAACCACTAAGAATGCGTGTACTAATTCAAAATCTGAGAACTTTGAAACTCATTTCGAAAGGATTTGGAACAAAGTCCTTTACACCTGAAACATTTTCTCAGTGATCCTCGAGCCTTTGATTACTTAGACTCTGAAGAAATACTTGGTATATTATTTTGTCAAACATTTCTAACCAGTGTCGTGGTTTTTTTAGTGGGGAGAAAGTACGAATGAATTTTAAAATTCTGGTTTCAGGAATGGTGTTGAAGCTCAAGACTACTCCGGATATCTTTTTGTCTTGAAATCATGAAAATCTTTTGATTATTTCAAGGGATTAATAGTGAAAAGTTTTGCTTTCCACTTTTGAAATAATATTGTTCTCTTTTATTAGGTGATCCCTTGGATTGGCTGGCGCTGAAGTTACCTAAAGTAGCTTTACGCCTCTACCTTATCCCAGGCATCGACTAGGGATTAAATGGCGTGGTGTGGGACTTCAAATTCTCGAACGACTTTGCGGTCGATTAAAAATGGATTGTTCTAAATCCCAATCAGCGCCAAAAACCATTTGTGGTCTGACCTTTACCAATCCTCTTATTATTTGAGCTATTCCAAAAGCTAACTTTTCCTTCAAAGTGCGCTACAAAGCATCTTCAAAGAATCCGAAACAGGCTGTGGCTCTTGTCTGGCTTGAATTTGGCATACGATGATAAGAGAAGACACGAGCACAAGTTACGCCTTCCAACAAAATGAAGACATGTGTTATGAGCTCACTTATCATTCATGAAGTAATCTGGATCTGCGGCTCCGTTTAAAAAGTCTTTATTTGGAAGAGCTAAAGCTTTTATCTCAAACAAAAATTTTCAAGTCGCGATGATAGTTTAAGCCGAAATGTGAGAAATTAAATGAGGATGAATGGAAGTGACGAAAGGATGAAAGATGATTCAAAACTAGTGTGGCGTTGTTCTCACTCTGTAATGACGAGAGAATGAAATGATGAGTTGATTCAAAGCGACCCTAATAGTAAAAAGCAACCTTATGCGTGATTTACTTTTCAAAAAGTTGATTCTCGCCCACTTCCGAAGACGAAGGATGTGGGAGGTGACTCAGCGACCACATTTTGAAAATGTTGGATAGGTCGACTGAAAATGAGATTTTTATCTCCTGTCTTTTCAAAAAAGCAATCACATCGTTCTTTATTCGGATGTCAATTTATTTTAAATCGCACACATCTTTGTGAGAAGGTTTGGAATCAGTCTTAAATTCACCATAAAGGAGGGGATATGCCATTTTAAACAGTAGTTTGAGAAACCTTTCACAGGTATATTCTTAAGAGCTTTTCTATCATGTAGCGCATTTCGAGGAACTGTGTAAGTTGTATCTTAACGAGGAATTTTGTAAGTTCATATTTTCAAATAAAATTTTATTACTTCAAATATCTGCATATTATTTTCTTGTTACTATTTATTTTTTACTGTTCAAAAATCATATTCAGTATTCATCTATCAATTATGAAATTTTCAAAAATTATTAAAGGTATATAAAAATTTGAAAGCCAAATGTCTACCTGAGTTCGTGCTTGATAGCAAATAAATTTTGGTCCACATTAATATCTTAACAGCGCTAATTACCTAATTTGACATTTGTTGTTTAAGATAAAAAAATAATAACAAATATAAATAAATGTCCATGTCATTTGTTTGGGATTGAGGAAATGGAATGTTGAAGTCCATTTTTTATTCTAAATTTGATAACTAAAGTATCTTTTTTTCTCTTGCGAATTGTCTATGGAATTCTAAAAACAAAAAGAATAAAAATGAAAATTAGTTATTATACCTTCACCTTAAACGTGGGAAAAAAAATGGTGAGTAAAAACAAAAATTTAATTATAGATTTTATTATTTTGTTACCAGATCGCTGAAAATAGAAAACAAAATATAGTAATTTATTGTCAATTATTTTTAATTTTATAGGAAGAGTAAGACAATGAAACGATGTCGTCTTTTACATTGATATGCTTGGTTGCCTAACTTGGCTGGCCCACGTTAGGGTTGAACATAATAAGCATATTTAACCTCACGTGCTTACACAATCTTAGCCACAAAAAAGAGTGAGAATTTCATTCAAACGATCATTAGAAACTAAATAAGATTCAAATAAATTATTTTAAAATATTTATAAAATTTAAAATATAATGATATGATAAAAAAACTTTTTTTATATTGAAAAACTTATGTTTATTTTATAAAAGATAATTGTGTTTTAGATACGATAGTACCTAGATATTATCTTAATAAACTATAAGTATTATTTTAATGTTATATGTAGTATCATAATAAATAGTACCAAGATAATTCCTACAGTTTATTAATGTAATATATTGGTATTATCATAATTTAAATATAATTATTTTTTTAAGAAATAAGTAAATCATGTGTTTTTTATATTTTTCACGATTATTTATAAATCAATGGAGTCTAAACACTACCAGTTTTCACTTTTTAGTCTTGCTGAAATATTAATGAGAGTATTAAAAGAGCATTTCGAATTTTGGCCCAATCATCACTTTTGTTCCTCAAAGACAATAACTTTTAGCTGATTCAACAAAACATTTGGAATTCTTTATACCTACTTTAATTTTATTCTCAAATGAATGTAGTGATTCATACTTCTCCATATTTCTTATTAGGCACAATAATTGAGGGGGGTGCTTCGACTCAGCAGACCCAATCAATGTTTTTGTACTTCAGATTACAATTTAAGTGATTTTATTAACCCGCTTAAATTTGGGTTGTGTTTGAACCAATGGTACAGATAACCCGACCCAATCAGTATCAAAATGGATAAATATAAATCTTATTTTAGTAGCCCTAAAATAACCCATTTTTACCATTTTGACATTTTCTACTTTATAAGCCATTTTGGTTTCGTTTATTAAGGTTTAAGTGCGATCGACCATTATTTCCCGAGTTATATACTTTCATCGTCTTTGTTCAAATTTAAAGCTAATATCTTACGTTTAAGGAAATAAATTTCTACAGAGAAAACATCCATTTACTTTGTAGATAGATCAGCGACCGTGATTATTTTGTATCTATTTAAACTTTTTAGTTTCTTAAATATGTAAACTTCATTTAAGCAAGATCAATGAATTATCTATCTTCAAGCTAATATATTTAAGTTTTATTTTTATTTTTTCTTGTTTATCAATTTAAATGTTTTATAATTCATATAAAAGTTGATAAATAGTTTTATATTCAATAAAAATTTCAACAACTCAATCTAACTTGACCCGACCTGACCCAATTAACCAGTTAAAACATAAATTCAGCTTTCGAGTTTTGTAATTTTGTTGGTTTGAGCTAATTACAGGTTTTAAGTAAGATTAAATTATATTTAGGTTCATATATTTTATGTTTGGATTTGACTTGGATTGGCTCTTAATCCTATACAATCCAATATGTCCGGGTTAATAAAAATGGATGGTAAACCTATAATTAGTGGTTAATAAACAAGATGAGTAATAAATAAATAAATTTCAGATGGGTTCATAATTAAATAAACACAAGTAGAAAATAAATTAAAAAAATTTAAAAGAACATTTATAAAAAAAAAACCTCTAATGACCTTAGCTTTGCGGCTTCTACTATCAATGTTCTCGTGGAGGAGCCAAGGCTTCTCTTATCGATAAAGGGCAACTGGCCAAGCATGCATCTGATTTCTTCGTAAATGTTATAAGGCCCAACATTTTCGGTCATTTATGGGAATGCCTCACCTCTTTTTATTAGATTTTTTTTATTTTATTTTAGAGTTTAAAGTTAAACTAATTCATATTTTTTAAATACATATGTAAACTTTTTTTTTTAATATTTACAAAACTAATTTTTTTTATTTTTTAAAATCGTATTTATTAACTACGATTTTAAAAATTTACCTTAAAGGTAAATTTTGAAAATCGTAGTTAATAAATACGGATTTAAAAAACAAAAAAACTAATTCGATAAATATTTTAAAAATAAAATTATTTCTATAATTAAAAGAAATTGCTGATATGAAACTCTTTTTTAAGTAGTTCTATTTTCCACGATTTATAAAACTTTATTTCCTCTTTGACACAACCTCAACTGTCTATTAAATAGATAAGGATGACATAGAATCAATGATTAGAGTAGGCAATTATTATCTGTAATAGTATAAAGGAGTTAGACAGTTGGGTTTAAAAGTGGGCGTGTAGGCCCATACAGGCTCGGCGGGATTAAGAAAGGTAATAAGTAGTGACACAATAAGACGGCCCGGCTCGATGCGGTAAGCAGGCGCAGTTCATCCCATCTCAAGGCCCGATAACACAGCGAGGAGCGTATCATAAATCGAATCGAATCTGCGATAAGGAAGTAGAATAATTCACTGCTTCTTTCCCAATTATCATGATAATCGGCGACGGAAAAATATAGTCACGATAAAGAGAGAGTTCGTGTCGGCGAATGATTGGGACGTCGTCGAAGTAACAAATATTAAGCGTTACCTTCGATTGAAGATCATGTAACCGTTCACTGTGAGGCGGTCTTGCCTGCCAGGAAAGAATTGGCTTAGGCGTCGAGGAGAGACAATGACGGCGCCGTCATTTGTTTTCTTGTTTTTCTGGAGAGGCGCAGACATCCGAGTCAGCGGATCAGTGAAGCCGTTCTGCCATTTCCGTGGGTTCAGATTGAAGCGTCGTCGTAACATGTTAAGGTTATTTAAAAAAGAAAATAAAAAATAGGTTTAAATTAAAATATTAATGAAGATCAGATCTCTTGCCAGAAAATCTTTTTAAGTCGTCTTAGTTGTAATTATTATAGCTTAAAATTTAAATATTAATAGCATTATCGAGTTTGAGCATTATTTTGATTTTGTCCCCATTTTTTGATAAATTTTTTAAATGAAATTATAATGCCTGCTCATGTCCAAAACTTATGAAAATGTGGGAGGCACGTGCTAGAGAAAGCGGTAACCGGTAAACTAGTGAGTTTTTGACATATTTAGTTTAAAAAAAAAAAAATAATAAAAAAATGTCAAAATTAGTGGTTGAATAGTAATACTGCAGTTAGTAATTACGACATTAATTTAAAAATTTTTCAAAATATTTGTAATACTATATCATTATTGTTCACGTACAAATTTAAATATTATTTTTATTTTCAAAACTATTTTAATAATTTTTTTCTAAAAAACCTAAATACGTCTGGACTAGTAACACCTAAGTGGAAAGCTATGAAGTTTATTTTTAGAGTTTCAAACATAATGATTGCGCGACTTTGCATTGAAATTTTTTTTTTAGTCATTAATTTTTTTTGGGACATTAACTTAAAAAAGTTTCCAAGTAAACCTAGAACATTGACACTGTTTTTAACATATATATATATATAACCTTCTTTCTTCTATCTCTACTATATATATATATATAATTACATTTTTTATTTTTAAATAACCTTATTAAATCCAAAACACTTATTTTTTATTCCAACCTTTCGAGCTTTTAGAGAGACGTTATTGTTATTTCAAGAATTTGAGGGGAGGTTTTTCATAATATATAAAAGAGTAGACATTACGATTTCTTTTAGCGGAAAATTAAAGAAATATCCGCAACTCTTACAAAAATCTGCAAACCGACCCTTCAGCTCCATCTTCGTCCTCCTTAGCTCCGATCAACGATGTCGACCGTCGGTATAAAGTATCTTTTCCACAACCACCGTATAGAAAAGCCTCGATTTCGTCTCAAATCGGTGGTTAAGAAACCGTCCTCTTTGAATTACTCTCTGAAGCCGCTCCGGAGTGGTGGGAGCTTTTGTAACTTCAAATCTCCTCTTGGAGTTCGTCCTCTCAGAGCTGCTTCGAGTAATACAGAGCTTTTAGAGACTAAGGACGTATTCTTCAAGGAGACATTTATACTGAAGCGAACTGAAGCGGTTTGCAATTTAGCAAATTTTCTATGTTATTTTTTTGAAATTTATTTTAATGTTTCCGATTTTGAATCTTATTGGAGTTTGTTTGGATGCTTTGAAAATACAGAAAAATAAATCTGGATCGTCTAGATAGTTGTGTTAAGTCCTAGCTGAACTGATTATCCTTTTCTCTTGAAGTGGTTTGTTAGATTTAATTTCTCTCTTCGGTTCCTCTGGTTTCTTGGTAACCAAACAGCGTATTAGGTTGCTTTAGTGCATTAAGCTAAGAGAACGCGACGGTTAAATGAATAGAGTCTGATTTCAACGTTCTGGCCTAGTCCAATTCATTGTTCTTTTATTGAGACAACATAAGACAAATAACTAACATTACATTTTCCATTTAGATCTGTTTTACCTGTTATTAAAAGGGGGCTTGCTTTGAATCTGATCAGAATGTTACCGTTTGGAAATATAGGTGGAGGGGAAGATTTCAATAAGATTGGATTCTGGGAAGAATGGAGCCAATTGGCAGCTTACTGTGGGCTGTAACATTCCTGGGAGCTGGGTTCTGCATTGGGGAGTTTCTTACATCGGTGATGTTGGCAGGTTTTCTTTGCTTTTTTTTTGAGATTTCTTTTGCATAGATTTTGAATACATTACTTCCATACACTGATAAATGCCTGAGAGAAACAGGTCACTGAAGGTGTTTTTTGCACCAATACCGTTTGAGCTTGCCTTTTGGTGATCTTAGAGCAAGTCCTTTCAGTTATCTCATGGATGACTTGTCTTTATGATCATCTGCAATCATATCTTGATTATTTAATATCTATTTTCTAACTAAATTTTCAGTGAATGGGATCAGCCTCCTCTTGAAATGAGACCTCCGGGTTCCATACCTATTAAAGTATGTATTGGTTACTTCAATTGGGTAGTGATCAGCTTGGTCATTTTTATTGCCTCAACAAATCTAAACAATTTTCTATCCAAACCTTTACAGGACTATGCCATAGAGACACCATTGAAGAAATTGTCCTCCTCTGCACCAGAAAGGGATACACTTTATGAAGTGACGATTGATTTTAGTCCTAACTGTGAAATTGCTGCTATACGTTTTGTTTTGAAGGTTCTAGTTTTTTGAGTTCTACTTTTTGTATTATATAGATGATATACTTATTCTTCAATGTTTAAGAAACTTTTCCTGTTAACTGCTCTCTCCTTCTTGGGTGATAACAGGACGAAGAGAATGGAGCTTGGCATCAGCATCGAGCAAGGGACTTTGAAGTTCCTCTTATGGATTACCTTTGCAAAGATGACAATATTGTAGAAGCAAAAAAGGGATTTGGGACATGGCCAGGTTGTCTAAATCACCATGTGATGCTTTTACTTAATCCATTTTACTCCTGTGTTTTCTTGCTTTTTTCCTCCTTAAATCTTACTTCCTTTAGGATCCATACTCTGATGATTCCATATTTATTTTCCATGGTTGGTTGTCCATCATATGGCATTCAGGTTGGGGTTGTATCATGGTTCTCTTAGGCTATGTTTGGTTCCTAGAAAATTTGAGGGAAAACACAAGGGAAAAAAAATATAGAGGAAAAGTAGAGTAGAGGAAAAAATGAAGGAAAATAAAAATAGAATTAAAACTTACATATTATTATTATCTGCTATTTCAAACTCATTTTATTATTTTATTTCATCAATTTTAAGATGAAATAATTTTAAAATATGTAAGTTTCTAAACAATTTTATTTATATTTGATTTTCTTTGAGATTTTTCATTAGACAACTAAACATAAGAAAATCATTGTCCTTAACATTTTTCCTTCCTTAGTATAAACTCAAAACCAAATACAAGCCCGTGTTATCCTAATAGACGATTCTTTATTTGCATGTATGTTGGTCTATGGTAGCGAGTTGTTTGGGCATTCATTAACAACGAATCAAGTCAGTATTACCCAGTGTTTGCACCTTTCCGCTGGTTCTTTTACGTTAACTATAAAGAAGTCATGATTATAGCTGAACTTTCTTTTTGTTCGACCGAGATGATCTACCTACCTGTTTGCATTTGAAGAAGCAGGGGATATTACTGATTAAAGCAATGAGTGAGCAAAAGGCATTGTGTTTGTATTTCTATTTGTCTGCTTCAATATCTCTATGTATTTGTGACCCATTCATAAATCAATGTAAATTTAGTCAATTGACCTCCATGAAACTAAAATTATATCATGAATTCTGCTTCAATCTAATACCTTTATGGTGATTGGTTAAGGGCTGCCAGCGTATGGATACGGTGGTGATTTTATGTCTGTTCCTGCTGTGTTTATTGCTTTCCAGAGGCTGATCTTTGGTGGTGAATGCCCAACCGAATTTCACGCTTCAATATTTATTGTGCTAAATGTAGAATATGGATGGATAGAAGTTAGTGGCATTTTAATCATTTTTCCAAAGTGATGAAATCATTTCTTCACAATTTTTTGCTTTTTATTTCATCAAAATGTTTATCCTTGTAATTTCTCCTGGCGAAAAATTATCAAAGAAATCCTATTGGTTTGTTGCACTGTAGGGACTTTGGGAAAGCTTTCTAACATGCTCCTCAAAGCAGAAGACCCTAAAGGTCAAGATAGTAGCAGTGTATCTGGAGACCTTAATCAGCAAATTAGGTGTATTCGTGGGTTCTATGAGGAGCATTCTATTGTAAAACAAGTACCTGTGGAGAACTCAGTGAATGTATCTGTAAAGAAATGTCCAGAGACAGCTAGGAATCTTCTGTACTTAGAGACCGACCTAATTGGAGATGTTGTTGTTCATTGGGGAGTTTGTCGAGATGATAATAAGACATGGGAAATTCCAGCTTCTCCCCACCCACCAGAAACGAAACAATTTAAGAATAAAGCACTGCAGACTCTGTTACAGGTACAATGCACTTTTCAGTAGTTCAGGTTACTGGAACTCAAGTGGTGCCTTATATGTTAATGATATGATTGATTTATATATATATATATATATATATGTGTGTGTGTGTGTGTATTCATTTCCGTTCCAGGAAACTGAAGAAATTTCTGAGGTAATTGAATATATTTTTGGATTTGATATTACCTTCATCCTTGTTTGTACCTGATGATACTTGTTTGCGTGCGACAAATAGAAATAATCAATTCTTGTTTGATAGCACACGTTTTCTACTTGCTAGACATATATTTAGTCTAATGCACTTCCACTTTCTAGACTACTGATACATTATAATTTGACGCACTTCCACTTCCTAGATTACTAACACATAATTATTTGGTGGACTCCTGCCTTCTGAACTATTAAAACGCTAGCTTTTCTAAGAGATCTACTTTGGAGTTTTGGCCAAAACCCATGTTTGTCTTTGTATGATGATCTGTCAGTCATCTTAATGGGAAAATCACATTGTAAAGATAATTTTGATTGACAAAACGTGAAAACAGGTGCATGTACAAACTTATACAGATACTATGGAGTCTTATTGTTGGCTTCACTGTTCTCTCAATTTGGATAAGCTCCCTTTCTCTTGTGTCTTTCTTCTGCCCATATTTTTCTTTTGAATTAGGATTGGGATTTTACCTTGTTTAAATTGTTTGTTTGTGACATGCTGGTTGAAAGGTTGTATTTTTGTTCTTATTTGTTATTTACACGAAGGTAATCTTTTGCAGTCAAAAGCGGATGGGCATGGAAGTTGGGGATCATTTACTTTAGATGAAGAAGTTGAGGGTTTCCTTTTTGTGCTCAAGTTAAATGAAAACACTTGGTTCAGATGTATGGGAAATGACTTCTACATCCCCCTTTCAGATTCAGGTAGTTTGCCTGCTCAATCTAGACAGGGTCAATCAGAAGGTTGGGGAAAATCTGAGAGAGTGGCATCAGTTCCAATACAGATATCAGGGGAAGCTGCTGGAGCCTATGTAGTTTCTCATACTGCATACACTGATGGAATTATTAATGATATAAGGAATTTAGTTAGTGATATTTCCTCTGAAAAGCGTCAGAAAACAAAAACCAAAGAAGCACAAGAAAGCATTCTCCAAGAAATTGAAAAGTTAGCTGCCGAAGCCTATAGTATCTTTAGAAGCTCTGCTCCAACATTTTCTGAGGATGCTATTTTGGAAGCTGAAGCATTACTACCACCTGAAAAAATCTGCCCAGGAACTGGCTCTGGTTTTGAGATACTGTGCCAAGGATTCAACTGGGAATCTAATAAATCTGGAAGATGGTACATGGAGCTCAATGAAAAAGTTGCAGAATTATCATCTCTTGGTTTCACTGTGGTTTGGTTGCCTCCACCTACAGAATCTGTGTCACCTGAAGGTTACATGCCAAGGGATTTATATAACTTAAATTCCAGGTACAAGTAACAATCATGTAATCACTAGTAATGTTTCTTGTCCTTTTTATTCAACAATTTTTGCCTTGGTCTGCATGGAAGGAACTGATGCTTCAAACGATGACTGATTTCTTAATATATCTCATGGAAATTTTATTAGTTTCCCAAGACCTAAATGGTTGCTACATTTTCTTGTTGAATAAACTTGATGCAGATGGATTTTAAGATATACAAAAAATGAAGGTACATGATAGTTTGCAATTAGAGTCAAGTGGGTTAGTAGTTTAGTCAAATTATGATTCGCTAGTTAGAAAAGGATTTTCAATTTAAATTAGCAAGTTTATCAATCAGAGATCTAATTATGATTCTTTGTTAGAATCAAATTAGGGTTTGAGTCATATTGAGTTATTAGAATTTTATTACATTAGGATTTATTAGAGAAGCCTATAAATAAGGCTCATTGATGTAAGTCAAGACAGATTTTTTGGGAGTAATAATATTTTATGTTTTGCAATCTTTGCAACCTTCAATGGTGAGATTCGATTGACTCTCAATGGTGAGACTCCATTGGCTTTCTAGGTGAGACTCCTGAACCTTGGTGAGTTTAAGGTTTCTACCTATCCTTCTAGTACATTCTTTCTATTTTATTATCAAGTTTCCCTATCACATCTCTTATCTATATATTTTTAATTTTACCCTTGTTCCTTTTCCTAAACCTAATTTATAAAGCCTTCTTCACCCACCCTCTTGTGACATTATTTCTAGGGCTGTCCTACATCAAAACTTGATTGTGGCTTTCATTTGACAGTTCTTAGTTGCATGGAGCTAATGCCTGCAAAGGTGATCAAAATCTCATTTGTCTTCTAGATTTCTGTATTTGCTTATTTACCTCAACCATGCATGTGTGCTGCGTGCTCTTGTTTATTGACTGCAATCACATTGCTACAATGGCTCAATTTCTGGATTGTATATGAAGCTGTATCATTAACATGCAAAATGATCTTCTATAATTCATTAGGAATGAAAGCTTTATTAATTAGGTTTCTGTCTTTTATAAGGTCAGCTTGTGCCCAGCTAGTGTTTTAATGCTGGAAAATGTTAAAGTTAGATTTTGGTGATAAAACCTTTTTTTTTTTTTTTTTTAAATTCATCATGTTGGGAAAAAGGAGAGAGGGAAAAAAAGAGAGTTATTCTTGTATACAGCCATGTAATTCTTAAAATTAGGGGTTAAACATTGTCTTTGAAACCTTAAATTTGTGCTCTAGAGCTGTTAAGAGATCAAAAATCTTTAACTAAAATTCATAGTTTGTCAGTTCTTTAGACATGCATGGTGACAATGTTCTTCAATGAGGAAGTGGTTTTTTGGCAGTGCAATACATTTTGCTTTTAAATTTTGTTTTATAAATGTAAATGGTAGGACCTTATGAGTTGGATCACTAATGAATATTGTTTTCTTGTTAATTGGTATATGCATATTAGATATATGAAGTAGTAACTTGAACTAGGGTTCTTGTGGAGGATTTCCATAGTTGGTATAGAGAAGTGTTTGAAGTGTTGTTCTTAATCATCGATGTGCTCACTATCAGAATCAAAATGGTGTCTGGAATATTTTTGGTGATGGTGGGTGGGATGACAGATGCAATTGTTGCTACTGATGATCTGTTTAGGTAACATAAGTGCCCTTCTCTGTATCAATCAGTGGCTTTGTATTTCAATCATGCATGTCGATTACCTCTGGGAAGTTGCTAAGTGGCGAGATTTAAGACTATTTCTAATTTTTATCAAAATTGCCATGTATTTGTGATGTCAATTCTTAAATGTTGGCAGTGGCCACTGCAAGTGCTGTTACCATCTCCATAATGTCCACCATGATTGATGCATCCAGTATAATTAACGCAAGTGGTGGTTCTATCAACATGGCTGCCTTTACTACTTCGGTTTTCAATGACTTTTTTCAAAGACATGAGGCCTCAGTGTGTTGCTCCTGAGTTTTCATATAAATGACTTCAAATACAAACTTCATCTTCAACATATGTATTTTCTGCAATAGCATATCATTCAGTCAGTTCCAATTTTACAATGCATGTACCAAAGATTGTTCATTTTCTGTCTAGAATACTCATTCAGACATCTTGTTATAATTCATTCCAGGATTTTGACTTATTCCTTCTAGTCAACACAAATGAATCAAACAAAGACAGCCTTTTTATTTTACAGGCAGTTGGATTATGGTATTTTGACTCACACACGTGTAAATGAGTACATATACCTGTTTGCAGGTGTACAATACTAAATTAAATGAGTAAATGGTCCCATGTTGAGCAACCAACTGGCCTAAAAGCTTAAGGTATTAGGGTTTGATGCTGCAATTTATACCAGGCTAACAGTCTTCCTTAGGTGCTGTTTCATTAAAACTTAAGTTGCCCCATACATGCATATGGAGAGACAAATCAGCTGTAGAACACATTTTCTTGTGGATAGACAACAAAATTATGAGTTAAGAATTGCCAAGAAGCAGCTCCATGAAAGCCTAGTCATCCTATACATCCACATGGGGAGGCAAATTAACAGTCATACCTGTATATGGATGGATGACAAATTATCAGTTAGGAATTTCTGATATATAGATGGGTGACGGAAGCTGTAGGAGAGGCTTGAACCTGAAACCTCTAGTTAACTATAATTTCGATACCATATTAAGCTACCAAATTTCCTAAAAGCTTGACTTTGTAAGATATGGGCCCACATTACAAACAACAATGAATTTATTGGAAGTGGATTTCGTGTATTCTGGTGTGATTATGTTCATCAGAATATTGCAAAGGAAACATTGTCCTTGATGTTCAGTGGGTTCAACGCTGGATCTATGTTACCTTTTCCTCTCGGATCATATTGTAGTTACTACTGTACCTTTCCTTGGATCCATGTGGGTCTAGGAAGCTTATACTTTGTTGTTACAATAAGATTTAAGAAATTGTTATATGAGGTACTGTTAAATCTAACTCCTACATTTTGCCGATTCTGCTTTAATCATGCTGTTTCTTTAAATATTAGTTCTACATCTTTCTCCTGATTTTCCACTGTGATTAACATTTGTTGGAGATCTCTTGGCTCTGCCATATCGACTTTTCAATTGGATCTTCTTCTGGTAGCAGGAGTAGCTGTTGTTGTAGCTGCATCAATTTCTTTGAATAACTAAGACTACTTGGTTGGCTACTTCGCTTGAACATCCAGATTAATCTATATTTAGTGACTTATATGCTTATCATCTATCACAATTTTTATGCTTTGAAGCTTAAGGAATATATGGATTAGCAGAAACAGCTGCTTTGGTAGTTGACTAGAATGACTACTAGCTGTCTGAATGGCTTGTTTAGTATTGGATGCCAGAATTGACCATCTGAATTTAAGGGTGTGCATGCTGTATTAAACATCTCTCTTTCTTTTAATTCTCTTGAAAAAAGCAACTGCAATTATTAGGAATATGTCCCATATCCATATTTTGGAACTGGATTTTTCTTACACTAGGGTGTAGATTCAGAATTGCTTAAGATATTTTATTTTTTCATACAGGGCAGGGGTAACAAGAGCAATGGAGATAATTTTCATGCTGCTCCAAACATCGATCATTCACAAGATTTTGTGAGGAAGGATATCAAAGAATGGTTATGCTGGTTGAGGTTAATAGTCTAGAGCTTTTTCTTCCATTTTCTGTGGGTTTCCTTGAGCATATTATTTCCCATTATATTATTTGATGCAAATTCCAAATTGTATATGAGGAAAACACAGCTGAAAATTAAGCTGCTATATGAAGAATAGCTGATCGTTAGTCTAGTTCTTCTGTCTCATTTTCTATTGATGAGGGCTTTGAGAATGCATACTCTTAACTGTTCCGATGCAGATCAAGGCATTAGATCCTGCCCAACTATTTGTCTCTTTCTATCTCACACACAAGCATTGTTGCTTACATCCACAACCAAGACTTACATTGCCTAGATATGTCTACAAATTTTAATTTCAAATGTAGTACAACTAGATCATTCTGGGCATAAATCAACATGTCACTGGAGATTGTGTGCTGCTTTTCTTAAATCAACAGCATTATGTAGGAGATTGAGTATAGCTTTATTGTGGTCAGTGCTATTGTGCTGGAGAAGAACTCAAACCACTTAGTATTTTGACTAGCTGTGGTTGGTTATTTGTCTAATTCAGGAGATTCTAGGTTCAAGTCCCAATGGGAATAGAAAGAGATTTAAAAGAAAATGTTAACTATACAAAAAAAAAAAAAAAATCTAATTCATGTTAAACTTTCCAATTGGAACTTACTGTTTTAGATTTGATTATACCATTTTCAAAATCATTGATGAAATCAACCTTTAAAGTTATGTTTCCCTAGTCACTTTCTACAGTGTGAATCTTGAGGCTATACTGCAGAATGATGTCCTAGTGTACCTGTCTGAATCTCACTAACTGACTATTCTTTGCTGCAATCGTCAGCATGGTAGTTGAAGAACTTCCTACTGATTCGTCTTACCTAATTGGGTGATTGGTATGTTGAGATCACAAAAATTTATATTCCTATAGTCTCCCGACTAGTGGTAGTCTAAACTACTATAGTTATAGTGGCTCTAGGGTCGTCCATATGTTGGGTTTACTATTTTTACTTTCTAATGACTATTATTAATCTATGCCTAAAAGAAATCAAAACAAAGCAAAAACTGATTTTTATGATTTTAGATTTATGAACTGGATAAAAGAATTAAATTTATCAATAATAAAAGCCTTGGGATATTGTTTCACTTAGGTCACAAGGTCTCGGGTGATTTCAAGAGTTGATTAAGGTTCCCGGTCATTCGAAAGGGAGAGTCAACATATAGTTGATCGCCCAAGACCTGCCTTGGTTAATTTGAAGGATTTATTATGAAGTCCAGAAATCGTATGTATGGTGGTCAATTCAAATGCTTAGGTTCAACCCTAGGATCCCAACCAAACTCTTTCGACCAACCGAAAAGAAACATCTATTCGATCACAATGGATGAAAGGATTTCACTAACAATCCGATTTACCTACTAGGAATGCCAAGTGTCAACAACCCTAAGTGGTTTGAAGGATAAACTCATAAAAGAATACATTTAGGGAGTCATACCAACAACTAGGGTTGATTCCCCGTGTTAAGAAGCATGATTTTCATATTAAACCCAAATCCTACAAGCTTGAGCTTTTAGGAGAGTTGGTCGTTTAACATGGTATTAGAGCTTGGTTTGGCGAGAGGTCTTAGGTTCGAGCCACCTCTCTACAAATTGAATCCCCATTTGTTTATTTGAAAGTCCATGAAGGACTTTGTTTGGTTTGTTTGACTCTCCACATGCGGGTATGGGGTCACATGTGAGGGAAGGTGTTAAGAAGCATGAGATTCATATTAAACCCAAATTCTATAAGCTTGAGTTTTTAGGAGAGTTGATCGTTTAACACCCTGGACTTATAACCCTTGCCTATGGCGAATTTCACAAGAGAATTGACTTACCTTTGGTTTGAAGCACAAACCTCCTTGATCACCCTTGACTTGATTCCTTAGATCCGCATTCTCCCCAAGAGATGAGTTTACTCACTCATTCTAGGGTTGCAAAAGTCCATGGAATGGTGAGAATTTGTGCACATTCAGAATTGAAAGAAAAGAAAAAGGAAAACTGTATTGAAAGATTGAAAAACCTAGGTAACAATCAAAGTATGAATGAGATGATCCAAAGATATGTTTTTGATCTCTCATCTCTCTATTTATACATTAAATCATGTCCTAAGGGCTTTTAGGTCATGTTACAAAGTTTCCACAACCTTTACAAGTCATAAAATAGCCCAAAAATCGAAAGAAATCAGAAGAATATTGAAGGGAGATCCTCTCTATGCGATCACTCACTGGGCAGAGAGTGCAAAAATTCGCACTCACACCCTGGTGAGTGCCAATTTCTTGCATAAGCTCCTCCAATGTTTCTCTCCTTCTTCCAAGCATGCAATTGAGCTCCGAACTTGTATAAATTGATCTCTAAAGCTCCAAAACTTGAGTGGGAGGCTTCATGGGCGTCTCATTGCTCCTCCCCATACTTCCAAAGAGTTGAAATGATTCCTGCAAAGGCCTTAAAACACACCAAACTCCAAGGAAACATTAGTAACAAGGGAGAGGGACTTACAACTCGCATAATTGGCTAAGTGTGGATAATTACCACTCAAAAAGACCCATATGTGTATGAATTAAGTATAGAAAAGTGTCTTTTTTGAGCATTAATCACCTACTCAAATATCCATTTCAGTTTATTGCATAAATTAGATGAAATATGATTTTTCTAATGAATGAACTGGGAGGTGTCTCTAAGCCATTTTTAAGTTTGTCATTTACCACAATAAGTTTGGTGATGTTGTGAGAAGTAGTTCATGGAATGGATTTGCATTGTATTTCAAATTTATTGTTCAACTGATGCATAGTATGTGCTTCAGTGTTTGCACCTTTGAGCATCAGTTTGCTACTTTGTGGGAGCTCTTGTACTAACAGGGATTTGCATTAAGCATCCTGCTAGGCCAATCCCCAAGCTGCATCATCTATGATTTCTGCATACTTCTGTTTGTGAAAGAACCTGGCTGATGTATGATCCCCTGATTGGCTAATGGTGGGGGGTTTGAGAAGTCTTATTCTGTCCTCATTTGCTCTCTTCAGAAATAGATAATGATTTCGTTGATCATTCTTCACTGGCTAGGTAGGAAACCATTTCTGTATTTGTACATATTTCTGAAGTAAGCCATGTTGCCTTAGTTCTTCTATACTCTATCTCTATATTCTTTATAAATTTTGGTTTTTTTTTTTGGGAAAGCACAGAGGTCTTATTTAGTCTTCCATTAAAGGAATCAGAGTCCCATGATTTTACAAGACAACAATTGGCTGAACGATGCTGCAAATTTTTATGGGTTGAAGATGTATGATATATTTATGATATCTTAGCTTAGCTTGTCATCTTTCAGTGTTGGCACATCCAAGTTTTCAGTTGCTTGATGTGAGATCCTATTTGATGTGCATCATTTCTGTGATTCATGATTGATTCCATTTTGTTTTCATGGATGATTTCAATATAAAAAATTTAATTATAGTTGTGTTTTTTTTTCCTCTGTGTGTGTGTATTATTCTTTGACCTGCAGAAAAGAAATAGGATATGATGGATGGAGGCTTGATTTTGTTCGGGGATTTTGGGGCGGTTATGTGAAGGACTATATGGATGCAACTCAACCTTACTTTGCTGTTGGCGAGTATTGGGATTCTCTCAGTTATACATATGGTGAAATGGATCATAATCAGGATGCGCATAGACAAAGAATCGTTGACTGGATTAATGCCACTAATGGGGCAGCGGGTGCATTTGATGTCACAACAAAAGGGATTCTCCATTCTGTATGTGTTCATTTACATTATTCTTCTATGGGTTGTTAGGATGTAATAACAGAAATTCAATCAGTTAATTGTTTTTCAAGTAGCATTAGTAGTTTTAGTTTCTGATTTCATTGAATATCAATTCTTTACCCCAAATATGTTGAAATTTGATTATAACCCATTTCTAATTTATTTCATGAATTGTGATCTCTGTATCTTTACATTAGAAGATCAACTTCTTATCCAAATGCTGTGTGAAAAACCAATGTTATGATTCAATCCTTATGGACTGAACTCAATCACAGGTCTCTTTGGACTGAAAGAAAGTCGAAGCGATAGCATTTATGCTTTGGTTTTTACTATTCTGACATCATTTGTAGTGGTTTCCTGTGAAAGTGGAACAAGATGCAAATTATTTCTATAGTCTGATACTGCATCAGATAGTTTAATCTTCATGGCATATTTGATTTCTGGATTCTCATGTTGATTCCCGTAAAACATTAGCAGTTCAATAAAAACATGGTTAGATATTCTTATGGTGGTTTCATTGCTCATTGAGCTAGTAGTCCTTTTTCCTTTCTTAGTATGTATGGAAGTGCAGGATAATCTACTTACAGAATCTAGTTATTTCATTTAGGCACTGGAAAGATGTGAATATTGGCGATTATCTGATGAGAAGAAAAAGCCTCCAGGGGTTGTTGGCTGGTGGGCATCTCGAGCAGTTACCTTCATAGAGAATCATGACACTGGTTCTACTCAGGTGTGGGCTCTTTCATTTAATTATTCCCATTTATCCAGATATTGCATCTTTAATACTTCTGAAGAGGGAAAGCATTCTCTGTCCTCCTTTCTCCACCATGACCATGGCCCTTTCATTACTTGATCTTGGCTGTATTATTTTTGGGAAGATCAAGTTTAAGCTATTTAGGTGCCAAAATATTGTCTAATTATTTGAATTATGGTCTCTAGCTCTTCAGCTCTTGTCATGTTAACGTTAACTTACCATTTCCCCCTTCTGGAGTAGACTGTTCCTCAATTCTCATCCAAAGAAATCCCCTCTTTTGTTGCAATATGATTTCAATTTGTGGAGGCTTAAAAATTTAATCCCTTAAAATTTCTATTCCATGAAGTGTCTTCTCACTTGCTTTTATGTCTCCACTTTTTCTTGATGAAGGGTCACTGGAGATTTCCTGGTGGAAAGGAAATGCAGGGATATGCATATATCCTGACTCATCCTGGGACGCCAGCAGTTTTCTATGACCATATCTTCTCTCACTACCGATCTGAAATTGCATCACTCATCTCTCTAAGAAATCGGAACAAGATCCATTGTCGGAGTGTAGTAAGTATTGGAATATTAACATTTTCTTTTCTGAAATTTCTTTTGATTTTTAGCAATTTCGATCCACTTCATGCAGTGGCCATGCATAATTAGAAATTCATGCTTATAATTCCAAAATTGCTTCTCTCTTATGTTCCTGCAAAACGGGTTAGGCTTTTCAATGATAAAACTATGAAATCTATATATACATTAGTGATTAAGTTGGTACATAATTTTGGAGTTCATCTTCTTGGTGTTCAATTTGTGAAATTGCTTCCTTCTCCTGTGTTCTTACATGGGTGTATGTAGTAATCAGTGGCTGGGAGCAAAATCCATATTATGCACAAGAGCAATCAGTACATTTTCTATTTACTTTGTGTCCATTCCACCTTTTTGAAATTGATCATTCCTATGTTGTCTCTTTAACGTCCTTAAATTCCTTGAGGACCAAATAATAAAGCCTATTCCATGAATCAAGCCAATTTTAATTTTTCTCCCTTTATTTCTGTCTAGCTTTGTGAAATTATCCTCTCCCGCAGTCTCTTTGCTAAAGACAAGGGTTATCTACCCTTATTTATATCTTGTCCTCTATTTCTTTTGGTTTGTTCTATCATTTTTATTGATTTATTTTCTACTGGTGATGTACCACAAATAAATTAACCAATTCTATTCATGTTCACACTCACACTGGAAATCATGTCTCGTGATCTAAATTAAATGCGTGCTTGCTACAAAACTGGATGTTGTAATGATGTCAAATAATTTGATGGTGGTTTCAATCCAATAGATGAACTAACCCTGTATCAGTTAACCAGAGATTCTTAGCTATATAAATGTTTCTTTCATGACTTGATTATAATATCAGCAACTGCAATGGACTCCTCTTTTTCTGGCTGCTACTGTGCCAGTAAAAGATTGTAAGCATGCATAATGACCAGCTTCCTGATGTTTGTGTCTTCTTGTATGCCCAATTTCAGATTCAAATTACAAAGGCAGAAAGGGATGTGTATGCAGCCATCATCGATAAAAAAGTAGCAATGAAGATTGGACCAGGTTATTATGAGCCCCCAAATGGGCCACAGAAATGGCATTTGTCCCTTGAGGGTAAAGATTACAAGATTTGGGAAACTTCATAAATCGTATTACAGAAACAGGGTTGGGTTATATCCAAAGTATAATATAGAATGAATCCTTCCTCTTCAAGGGAAATGCAGATCGCCCAGGGCAGGCCGCCTTTGGAGATTTGGTTATGCTTCCAAGAACCTCAAACCGTAGCCTCCTTTTAATTGAAATATTTTCCATTGCCACCTGGGGCCTGGATGGAAGATGATGGAAATGGCGTGAATTAGGTCTGGGAGACTGGGAAGATGTGTACTTGCGGTTCTTGATATTATATTTACATTGCAATGCCCTTGTGGAGAGAGATACTG
Source organism: Tetrastigma voinierianum (assembly GCA_016808115.1). NCBI lineage: Eukaryota > Viridiplantae > Streptophyta > Magnoliopsida > Vitales > Vitaceae > Tetrastigma > Tetrastigma voinierianum. The sequence continues at coordinate 246,977 of JAEQBH010001385.1, forward strand.
TTGAAATAAAGTTATTATATTAAGACTGGAAATTTGTCCTCTTTAAGTCATTGATTAATCAAAGATGGAAATGTATTTTTATTACCGTAGTAGAAAATGATTGCTCTTCTTAGCCTCCTTTCCTTTCGTGACTCATGGCATCTCTCTTATGAAGTGAGACCCAGTGAGTATGAAATCAGTAACATGTCTTGGAGAGGGCAGGATGGGAAGTTGTGGACCTATTTGTTTACATTTTTAAAAAAAAAAAAAACAAAAAGAATAAAGAAAACACAAAAAACACTTGATTATCATGTTTTTTTTTTGTTCAAAAAACCTAGATTACACAAAAAAACACTAAACTTAAAAAACAAAAATAGTTTTTAAAAAACATCAAAATTGTGTTCTTTATGTTTTCAAGATTTGTTTTTAAGAACACTTTTTATTTTATTTTTTGAAATAGTTTTCAAGAACACTTTTAAAACATAAGAACCAAACATACCTGTATTTATTTAATTAAAAGAGATGTAGCAATAAAGAACTGTATTTATTTAATTAAAAGAGATGTAGCAATAAAGAACCCTCGTGAAAGTTTTTCGCTTGAATATCATTGTCTAGTGGTTCAACTTCTAATGCTCTTGCCAGTAAGGCTTAGCTTGATTGGTTATTAGGTTGTTATTATAGGAAGATGAGAGGTTTAGCCCCGTTTGGGGTGAGGTAGAAATTTTCTCGTTTCAAACTTTTCGAAAAATGAAAAACGCTGCTTTGGGCTATTTAGACAAGACGAAACAAATTTCAAAACAAAGAAACGACCACTATTTTCAATATTATACGACCGTAAAACGCGTGAAAAACTGCTTTCCTTTGTTTTCGAATTAAATTCAACCAAATTCAACTAAATGCATTAAACGAAACGATTTTCAACCAAATTCAAGACGAACGTATTTCCGAAACGAAAATCATAAATATTGTAATACATCGTAAATTTTCATATTCGACCTCGACAGAAATAAAATTTTTAACTAAACGCTGCGCTTGAACTAACCTAATTAAGATAAATTGGTATGCATTTAACAAAAATACTATAATATAATGCAAAGTGAATAGATGTTAAAAAAAAAAAAAAACTTTGATGCTCTTAACGTTTTAATATATATTATTATCACTAATTCGGTTCAAACAAAAGTGTAGTTCAAATAATTAAAAATTTTGCAATTAAATACCTTGATGTTGGATTTTGCTTAAAAAATCATGGTTTGGCTCCCGTAAGATGCAAGAGAAAAAGAATTTACAAAGTACCATCAATAAATCATTTTTATTTATTATTTTAAATTTATTTTACTCATTTTTTTAAAATATTAAATTAATAAAGTACTTTTTCATATGAGCGTAAAACACATAATTTTCCCAAATAAACCGTGATGTAAGAATGCCATGGACTATCGTGATTTATACTAGGATAGCCTTATGGATGGTTTTATATTCATGTTTGAAAGGGGAAAATAAAGACACCACAATCAATTATAAAATGATTGATTGATGATAAAGACGTCATAATCAATTATGAAACGGATTGTCGATAAATCACGAAAATTATTAATTATGTTAATCACACAACTAATAATTTAACACCACGAAAAATATAATCTTATATAAAAAATATCCTAAATAGTTAGATGTTTTCTTAGAACTTGAATGAGCACATTGATTGGTCTTTGATCTTTTTTGTTTGTGGTCTCATAACCTGCTTATTTAGAACTTTAGTTGCAACCTTTGAAGTGGTGCCTTGATTTTCCATTATTCTTCTTCCCTTGAAAAAGGTTTGTCCTCAAATTTTAATTTTCATCAAATAGATTTTTTTTTTTTAATAAAATTTTATTTTCTTTTGATTTTTTTTGCAAACTAAAATTTTAAATAATAACTAAATGTAAACAAAAACTAACTCTAATACTAATATGATGCAAGGAAATCACAGACTAACGTGACTTGTAATAGGATAATATCTCAGATTGTTATTAATTCAGGTTCGAATGAAAGAAATGAAGACACCACAATCAATTATGGAACGATTGAATAATGGGATATTGAACACTTCAAGAAAATAAGTCAATGAGACGGTGAAGACATCACAATCAATTATGAAAGAATTGATTCAATAGAATGAAGGCCACAAGACTCTCAGATTTTTTAATCCATAATCTTCTGTCCTAAATCACACCTATAATTAGAGAACTAAACAAACCTAAATAGGCTAAGATTTTGATTGATTTTATTGCCAACCATAAATACCTAAAAAAAGTAAATAATCTCAAGTATATAAAAAAGAAATTAAAAAACCCGACATAAAAGTCATAAAAACTAATCTATACAATATCTCAGTTCAAATACGTTTAGATTATTTGATTTGTTCGCTCATGCTCTCATAACCTACCTATTTGAAATTTTAATTGCCTTAATTTCTTAAATTGTTTTTATTTTTATTTTTTCTTATCCTCTTTATTTTTCTATAACCAAAGACAATTGAATGCACAAAATGTCCCCTTTCGAAACGTAACCACACACTAATCCATCTATTAACGGTCAACTTTGTACCCACTACCCGTTTCTGTTTTAGAACAGACAACCAAACCAGCCTTTGTATACAAATATGGAATTCAAAAAGCCGTTTTTAACTTCATAGAGTAATTGGTACCCCAATCTTCCAGCCTTAGTTTTCCTCAAAATTGATTGATAACTTGTCTTGTTTTGGATAATTTTTGTTGACCCATTTAAAGTAACTAACTGTTATCCCTATAAGAATCCCGTTCACAATCAAGCCATCCAGTCCTCGCCCATTTTAGTTTTGGTCCAGGTTTAGCCTCTCAGATAGAAAGCTTGACCTCACCATCACCAGGAAGGATAAGGAGGAAAAAAAAAAAAAGAAAAAAAAAAAGAAGAAAAAATGGTAGCATTTAAATCAAATTCCTTGGTTGTTCTTTTTTTCCTGTTTTTCACCGTCATAGCCCCAGCTATACGAGCCCACATTGCAAAATTTGATGATTATTGGAAGCAGCGAGAAGCGGAAGCCAGGGTAGCTGCCCTTGAGGCATACCATCCCATACCAGAAGATGTCAACAACCATTTCAATCTCCTTGTTGAGGAGTGAGTTCCACGATTTTCTCTCATAACTTCCTGCTTTTGAAACCAAACATATTCTCCTTTGTTCTCTTTGTACTTCTTGTTTTTCAGAAAAAATAAAAAACGGTTTTGAAATTGTAATCAAACAGACCCTCAAATGGTGTTGTTCATGTTTTCAAAAACTGTTTTCTAAGCCTATCTGGTTTGCATTTTTTTTAAACGGTTCTTTAGAATGGTTTTTGAAAACGCTATTTTGGTGTCCTTTGGAAAACTGTTACTGTTATTGTTATTTGAGTTCAGTGTTTTTTGTGATCTTCGTGTAACAAGGGAATCAAATATATTCTTTGTGTTTTTTGGAAAACGCAATGAGGTGTTATACTCTTGGCATTTTACGATTTTAATTAGAAATATTGGGTTAGAAAGACATCAAATAGCCCCAAATTTGTGAATACAAGCCCTGTTCGGTTGTTGTTTTTTAAACTGTTCTAAAATACAGTTTTTGACTGAGAATACTTTTCAAGGGTTTGTTTTTTGTTCCGTTTTTTGAAAACTTTTTTTGAGAATAGTTTTTGAAAACATCAAAAACTTCATTCAAAACACAGTTTTTAAAAACTATAACCGAACAAGCTTAGTGATCTTTGAAGAATTAGGGGTTTTTGTGATCTCACTTGTTGTTCAGAACATAAAAAATGGGACAAAAAACATTTTAAGAGAATCCAAACAACTTGCACTCCAAAAAATTTGAAGATAAGATTTATTCCTTTCGCGGAAAGTAATCCCACACTGAAATTGGAGTAATGAGATGAGCCCCTTCCCCCATAAAGGCCGCCTCCCCGACGGAGGAGAAAGAGGAACCATTCCGGGCCTCCCCCACTAAAGAGCTGAGCGCCCAATATCCCTTAATTAAATATTTGTGAATAATTAGCAGATTGGACCTACATAATTTAGGCCCATTACCCTTAAGTTTATTTTTTGGGCGAGACATGGCCTTCCACCACATTGATGAGGTCTTAAAATTGGCCTGAAAGTTTTAAAAGTCATTTAAAATAAGATGGATCTTTGGGGCACCTCGCACTGGGCAATTTTGGGAGACGATCCCGCTTTACAGCAATTTTGTGTCGAGAGGCGACTCCATCCTGAGCCGCCCGCTTACTAGGTAAGTTTCACTGACTCTCTTTATTCTTCTTTTGAGCATAGCTTATATTTTTTCAATTAATCATTTCAGATATATATTTAATTTATCATATATTTAATTAGTCACGAATTTATAGTCTTATTATTTTATTTTTCTTGTAAATATATTGTTGCTTTTTGTTTATTTAATTAAATTGGTTGTTAATGTTTTTTTAATAATTCAATTTATTTTTCCTTAATATATGAACTATCACCGACCCTTAATTTAATAAAATTCCCAAATTTCAAAAATTCAAGTTCTAAATTTTCATTTCTCAATTTTTAAAATTCAAATGTCCAAATTTCAAAATTCAAATTCTCAAATTCTTATTTTCTAAAATTCAAATTTTCAATTTTAAAATTCAAGTCCTCTAAATCTCAAATTTCAAAATTTCAAGTTTTTGATTTCAAAATTGCAAATTCTTAATTTCTAAAATTCAAGTCCCCAAAAATCTTAAATTTCAAATTTCAACTTCAAACTTCAATTTCAAACTGGTCTTCAAAAATTTCAAACACATGGTTAATTCTACAATTCCTATAAAACAATATCGAGTTAATTTTATGTAACATATAAACGAATAAATGCCCGATATCCATGTATTATTTTAATAAATAATTTGATATACGATTTATAACCAATTTTTAATTGAACGCGAATAGTTTATATTTACATTAAGTATCAACATCGCTTCCCACCTAAGAATGGGCCCAACACGCAAAACAAAATAATATCTTTTCCCATTCGACTCTCGGCTGATTATTTATTTATATACGCCTCGCATGCTTTCAGATTGCATCGCTATCTCGTATTCATTGTATTGAGACACCGTTCATATTTTCCTTATTTGCTTACTGCAGACCCGATTTTGGGTGGGTTTAGAGGGGTGCTACTACTACATCAGACCTTCCCCGATAAATAACTCGAATTCCTGACCCAGATTCGCTTCCCGCATCTACATTCCTTTCTTATTACGCAGAGTCACATTTAGGATTTTTTTTTTTATTTTGTTTTCCCTATTAAAATAAAAACAAAAATAAGTGGCGACTACAAAACCATTTTTAAAAATGGTTTTTCAAAGAAATAAAATGAGTCTCGCCTTTGGGCTGGAACGATAATAGAAAAAATGGGGTCCATAAATGGCTTAATTTACCTGTGGACAATGGAGTGGTCGTGCTTGAATACAAATTAAAGTAAAAATGTGCGGAGCCTGACAATGGACTGACAGATACTCTTTTCAGGCTTCTCTGTATAAAGAACATCGAGAATTTTGACTAAATTGACAGATCTTCATATGTCTAATCATTAGATTAGTATTTGGTCGGGTCGACTCCATCTACGATCTTGCTCATCTCATATGTCACTTGTTTCTCATTGTCTGTTATATACATTATGTTCATCTTAAAACCCTACTTAGATTATGTGCAAGATATGGATGATACACCTCGCGCTTGCATGACTCCGCTTTTGTTACATGACTACCTTCTCCCGCGATCGCTGGTCCCATGTCCATGCGGTGGTGCACATGTATCCCCTTATCTCCAAACCTCTACCCCGGCCGACTTCAGGTCTCTCGGGTTTTCAGGTTCGCAATGAGACTCGCGCTTCCTTGCTTCGCTTCGACCGAGCCGTTGATTAGAGTAAGTGCTCCAGCATGGGCCATATCCACAAGCCATGAAAGCATTTTTGAGGCGGCCGATATATCATGTTGAGGAGTCCGATCTTCAAGACTCAGATAAAATTTCCAAAGTTAGATTTTAGGATACTTTGTGACTAGTGTGCCTTTTCTCGGTTTAGATGTCATTGCAAGCTTTGATGCACCCACACATACACCGTACACTTAGTTTATTCCGAGCTGCTAAGAGTAAATGAGCCTTACTTCATAGTCGCCCCTAAGACGAGGAAGTGCACAAAGGAGGTGATGACCACCTGCATGGAAGTCACCCATCACTTCGAGGCGCAGAGGTCAGGTAACCATCGAGGTACGACGCTTTAGGGAACCCTTTAAAAGATCTACCTACCCTGTCTTTTAAAGCCACCATCGACCTTCTAGTTTAGTTTAGACCACCGACAAGACCCCATCCCGCTGCACCAGCCTTGTACCTGCCAGTCATGATATGATTCAGATTCATTCTGGCTTCCTCAAGTACAGCAGAGATTTTGATAAGAGCCTGGTTTCATGGGAACAACTTCTTACATGGAAGTCAATATCATTTCTGCTGCTCCAAAGATTCACTCTTATCATCGCAGCTTTACCTGGCGCACTTCTGCCAATCGCCATATTTTCGGCAATATCTGGTTATACATTTCTGAGACCACCTTCATGGATTTCAGTGGTTCGGGGCGTAATTAGTTCCCACAAATGCATCATATGGTTATGGATTCAGAAGGTTATAGTTGATCGCTTTACCTCGTGGATTTCCATCCAACAGCCATACCGAGTTAGCAGAAGGATAGATGGGTAGCAGGCCTCGCATGACTAGATTCAAGATGAGACTCAATATGATTCTATGGCACCCCCATCGCCTGTTTAGTTGACAGTTTTTCATGAGCCATTGGTTCTTCACATTCAAATAGAGGTGGCATGCCCACCAGCTACAATGCTTTTTTCAGCCACTGATGATACACGTGCATGTATGGAAAGGCTGGAGCAACGCTTCGATGTATTTAGGATCTTACGGAGTTACCAGCTGTGATGATATCATGTGATGTGCACCTCATTCACCAAGCAACATGCATTCATGATACATCGATGTTTGACGACCATGACTGGATGAGATACCAGCCCGACTACGATCATAAGATCACTTATAAGAGAGTTTCGTTTAAGATGATCCCAAGACAATCACCGTACAGTTGATCGTCTCGAGGATCGGAGTTTGGTTTTGCATTATCTACATATGAGAGATAGACCGCTACTGTCAGATTATCCTTGGTTGTTTTCACATGATCTCGTGGAGATATGCTAGACCTCCCCATTTATCGCTTCATTATATGCTTCGCAAGGGCCACATGCTAGACCACTACAATGAGACTACCTGGGTTTTCGAGTCCTGTGAGGATCGAGTAGTGACTCCTAGAAAGTCTGCACCACCTGTAACGTGATCTTACACACGAGGAGCCGTACGGTCGATGGACTTGGGAGTAAACCACCTCAAACCAACCAATGTAGATCAACTAAAAAAGTTTTATGTTTGAGACCATGTCGCAGATAGGTGGCCATCACTTTGCTAGCCATATAATTTTATCACTGTTACTACATTTTTTTACTCATAAATTCCACGAGCGCCTCACGCCCGCATTTTGGCCTATCTTTCTCTCATAGCCCTGCTTACCTTTTCATACTTAGGATACGGGCCCTCTGGTGTGTGGATGCATTAGTTTAAGGATCTTATGAGTTATGGACACATTGACATATTCTTTACATCGCCTTACCACATTCACTTCATTGTATCCGCTCCATGTCATAGTTTCTATGTTTTCACCACTTTCTTCTCTATCTAACTTCTCGTTTCATCTCATTCTTTCCCCACTTAGATCGGGTGGATCTATTCATCTTATTGCATGGGTTTGTCATGTTGTCCCTTCACTCATTCCATCGACATTTATTCGTAGACCTTTAGCTCGAGTTTATGTCATTTCATCGAGTTGCTTTATCAGACTAAGGCTGAGATATGTCTGCCATCGCCATATTGGTCATTTCATTGCTTTATTCAGTCTATGCAAAAAAAAACAAAAACAAAAACAAAAAAAGGAAGAAAAGAAAAGAAAAAAAAGAAGAAAAAAATATAAATCCACGCGCATGTGTATATATTGTATCGTGATCGTATTCCTTAAGTATGTATATGTGATTTATGAGTATCATTGTTTCGAGTGTATGTATTACTTATGAGAGTTCATGCGGTGAGCTTCCCCGAGATCCCAAGATCACGTATTTACTTTGAGATTTTGTTAAGCAGACGTGAGATGACTGATCCTTCCTGTGTGGGCTCGTGAGTCGCTGTCATATCTATCATTCCATTTGTCGGCGACATGTCTTCTCCATGCAGTGATTTTGGTAGATTCATCATATCATCATAAGTTTTTTTTTTCCCTTATTGTTATTTATCTTCTTGACTTCATACTTCTCATTTTCACATTTATCACCCTCATATATTTATTGATTTCGAGTATGATGTTTCACTCTACATCCTTATCCTCTTACCTATCTCACCACATGTTACATTTTTTTCATCACATCATTATCACCGACGCTTCCATTGGATGTCTTAGTGTCCATGGCTCATGAGACTTCTTATGCATGTGGCATTCCACACACGAGGGCATGGGTTTGATAATTGGGTATTTGAGCCTAGTTTCCCTTCATTTCTTTTACCTTATCACCCCGAGCCTACATTACGGTTCATGTCGTAAGACCACCTTGAGGCCATGGAATCAAACGTTCTCTTTGACAACATCTATTTGGATAGGTATCTGTGACTTGGTTGATATCTGGGCATCATCGTGTTGCTTTTTCTAGGAGACACCTCACTAGTGCTTGGATTGGTTTAGTCGTGGTTCTACGACCTCGTGTTAGCACTCTTTTCCGATGGATGATCCGAAGGTCGATTGGTTTCGATTTACGGAGCATTGGGATGCCATAATCAGCATATCCTAAGTTATTTTGACCATGTGGAGTTTGTCGTCTGCACCGCCTCGTCGAGACGGGGCGGGCCATGCTGATATTCGAGGGTTTCATCATGTTTCGATAGATGCCATACTACAGGCATACCCCCAGTTAGCGGGACCATCTAAAGTTTGTCGGGTTCGTAAAGCCGCCTCGCAAAGACGCGAATCATGCTTGAGCACACGGGTCTCAATTAGTGTTAGGTGTCGCGATGCCATATCACTAGTGGCATATCCCCTAATATGGGACCATCCGGAGTTTTTGGCTCAGGTAGCCCCGCCAGATGGCGAATCACGCTGATATCATTGTGGTCTCACTCATGCTTACGCTTGACAATATACTCGGGGCATACCACCCTAGTTATCGTAGATCGTTGGTAGCGGGTCGACGGGTATGGACAATCGTCATCGAGAAAGACGAGCTGGTTGTGATACTGTGCAAATGCCACCCCGAGTGCGTACTTTCCTACTCTGTTGGAGGTTATATAGTCTCGAGATATGTGTGATGGTTTTTATCAGGATGATCTTCATCGGGTAGACGCGTTTATCATATTGTTTATTTGTGAATCTGGCTGGGCCATGCGAAGCCGTAGGGACAACGTCGTCGTGAGCCGTTATTTTCTTCGCTTTAGCTCGTGCCATTTTCGCCTTGTTCTATCTTCTCAGAGCCATTATTTTCTCCGCCATGCTCAGACGCTTTCAAGCCATGTCGAGTAATTTTCTTCAACTTTGCATTCAGAGCCATTTTCTTCAAGCCAGTGTTCAAAGTCATTTCATTGCATTCAGAGACGTTCTTCAGCTGAGTTTAGATCCGTCTTTTAGCTCAAGGCTCAGAGCAATTTTCTTCATTTTGCTCAAAGTCGCTTTTCTTCACCAAGGCTCGTGAGCCATTTTCTTCATTTCATGCTCAGACTGCTTTCTTTGGCTTCGCATTTAGAGCCATTTTCTTTCAAGCCATGCTCAAAGCCGTTGTTTTCTCCAGTTTGGCATTCAAAGCCATTTTCTTCAGTTTGGCGTTCAGAGCCATTTTCTTCAATTTGGTGTTAAGAGCCATTTTTTTCTTCAGTTTGGCATTCAGAGTCGTTATTTTCTTCACTCGCGCTCGAGCCATTTTCTTCATAATTCGCTGCCTGCGTAGCCGTTTCTTCCGCCGCATTCAGAGCCGCTTTTCTTCTGGCCATGCTCAGAGCCGCTATTTCTTTACCCCTCCAGGCACTGAAATTCTCAGAGAATTTTCTTTAGTTCGTGTTCGTGAAATGCTTTTAGTTCGATGTCGTTGTTGCCATTTGTTGATAGTCAAAGCTCTTTCTACCTCGTGTCGACATTCGTATGTCAGATATTTATGTCTCGACGTGTAAGGTTCCTTCCGTGTGACATTTGGAGTTGCTTCTTTCATAGTCCCCCTTGCTACTCATATCCTCATACTTACTCTTTTGATTACGAATGACTGCCTATGAGTTTATTGCGAGTCTACATTTGATTATGGAGTTCTCATTAGCATATCATTTGCCTTCACAACTCATTTCCTTATTGGCTTCACCATTTTGTTAAGTGCTCATGATTTTGTGTTAGCATAACAAGTGTTGATCATTATTTTAGTGCACATGACCATTATAACACCCATGGGCGAGCCGATTTCCACTTGCTTTAGATTTTGATGCGGGTTTCACCTTTGAGAGGACCTTCTCCGAGGGAGCTCAAATCTATATCATGACTTTGTTGGCCTCCTGGTTGCTTTGTTTTGTTTTGTTTTTTTTTTCTTTTATTTTCTTTGATAGAGTTCATCTCATTTCACTCACTTTTCACGCATTCGCTTCACTCCAGTGTTCATGTTCACTACACTTATGAACTCTATCAAAGAGAGGCATATTTGTAGAGCCCCTAGATGGTTGCCACTTGGCAGCCATCAAAAGGGGTTCTCTTTTTTATCTTTAGTATAAAAGGTGGGAGAGGAGCTAGGGTTTGAGGAGGATATGGTTTTTTTTTTTTTTTGCTCATAGACTGAATAAAACAATGAGAAACAAACCAATATGGCAGTAAACGAACATATCTCTAAGCATGAAGGTACAATAAGACAACTCCAATGAAATGACATAAGCCTCTCAAGCTAAAGGTCTCTGAATAAATGTCGATGGAATGAGTGAAGGGAGGACACGACAAAACTCTATGCAGTAAGATGAATAGATCACCATTCTGGGTGCTGGAGCAATGAGATGTAATGTTATTAGATAGAAAGAAAGTGGTGAAAACATAGAAACTATGACATGGAGCGGATACAATGAAGTGAATGTGGTAAGGCGATGTAGAGAATATGTCAATGTGTCCACAACTGATAAGATCCCTAAACTAAGGCATCCACACACCAGAGGGCCCATATCCCAGGTATGAAAAGGTAAGGTGGCTACATGAGAAAGATGTGCCAAAATGCACACGAGGCCTGAACGGCTAGCAAATCTGTGAAAAATGTGAGTAACAAGTGATAAAGATATATTAACCCAAACGATGGCCACCCATCCCGCGACCATGGTCTCAAACATAAACTTTTCTCACCGATCTACATCGGGTCGGGTTCGAGAATTGGTTTCCATCTAAGTCCATCAACCATGCAGCTCCCTCTAGGGTCAACTCTCTGATAATGTAAGGTCTGCTCCAGTTGGATCTAAACTTCCCTCTAGGGTCAGTGACTAATCCTCTAAGGACTCTCAAAACTAGATCGCCTCGTTGTAGTGGTCTAGGCTTGACCCTTTTTTTGAAAGCACGGGCCATCTTTCTCTGGTAATCTTGAACATGGTCAACAGCTCTCAATCTTCTCTCATCTAACAAGCTAAGTTGATCAAACCGTGATTGAGCCCACTCCACCTCGGAAATCTGCTGCTCTAAGGCTACTCTTAAGGATCCCATCTCTATCTCCACTAGCAAAACTGCTTCGATGCCATAAACTAAAGAGTAAGGTATGGCTCCTGTAGAAGTGCGAAAGGAGGTGCGATACGCCCATAATACGAAATGAAGCTTCTCAAACCAGTCTCGAGAAGTCTCAATCATCTTACGCACAATCCTCTTTATATTCTTATTCGCGTTTCATCGCCCCATCTCGCTTCATGGGCCCGTACGCAGACGATTTATGATGCTAGATGCCATATCTCTGTAATAAAGTGTCTATCTGATATCAACTCATGAGGAACCCTGCATTTCCAAGCAGATAATGCGCGACGGATAAAGGTGGCAACCCCAATGATTCAAATTTCTTTGCATAAGAAGGCTCTACCCACTTTGTGAAATAATCAATAGTGACTAGATGAACTCGAGGACCACCGGAAGACTTCAAGTAAATCTTCCCAATATCTATGCCCCATAACAAAATGGCCAAGGCGAGGTAATGCATGCAACTCGATGGTGGACCGGTAATGAGATCTCCATGCATTCGACACTCAGACATCTCTAAACAACCGACAACACTCATTCTCGTCAACTAAAAATACCTAATCCTCATAACTACGAGCCAACATATGTCCTCCCATGTGTGGTCCACAACCCATGGGACTCTCTCTCATTGCCCGATCCGGTTGAATCTCGATCCAGCACAATAACACACAACCCGCACATAGCGGTCTCTCCATGTATCACAAAGTGGGCGGCCAACCGCTCTCAAAGCCTTCTTATCCCGCCGTCACGCCGTGGTATGTGCCATATCTAAGAAACTGGAGAACATCATGATACCACGAAACCATCATCAAACCCCCGACTGGCCAATTAAGTAACACAAGGTGAACAATTTCTGGGCCTCAACTAGCAGGGGGCGAACCACTACACCTTCAGGAATGTCAATCATGGAAGCTAAAGTAGCCAAAGCATCGACGAACTGATTCTACGCTCTAGGTAGGTGAGTGTAGCTCAAGTCGTCAAATCTCCCTACTAGTAACTCTAAATAAGCATGACATGGCCTAAGCTTCGCATCTCTGGTCTTCCAATCACCTTGGATCTGTCTAATCACTAGATGAACATCGAATATCTCCATCCTCAATCCCACCCTGGGTGCAGTCTCTAACCCAAGGATACATGCCTCATACTTAACAACGTTGTTCAGGGCCGACAACGGCCCAGTTCAAACAAACCGGGATCTCTGGATATGATCACCATGCTGAGAAATCAATAGAACACCTATCCCATATCCGTAATGGCTAGTCGTTAATTCATCAAAGTACATGCGCCCAAACTGCATAAACTAGTCACCCCTTCGATCTCCTCATCCGAAATCGTGTCATCAATCACTTATTTGTTTGTGAACCTAAGTATAAGATCTGCATTAACACACTCCCTTTTATGTAATTTTCGAGTGACATACTAAATATCAAATTATGTCAAAAGTACAAGCCATCTCATTTAGTCTCGTCATTAAAATCAAGCCCGCTTCAAACAGATATCTCAAAGGATCTAAACGAGAAACAAGCTGCACGGAATACTTTGTCATGTAATGTCTCAATCTCCGAGTGGCCCAAACCAAAGCTGGCAGAAACGCCGAATCATACGTACCTCGCTCCCATACTCCAACAGTCTCTACCGACATTGATAATTTCGCTTCCCTACCGAATCACTAAGTCAGCCAGCATGCATCCTAATGCAATGTCCAACTTACTCAATTGTCAAGCCCCGATCCGACATGGGATCCGAATCAAGTCCGGGCGTGATGCTATCTATCTATACTATATAATTATACTTTACCTGGACTCCCACACCTGCTCTTTCTCGTAGCCGCACTGCACTGCTGGGTATACAACAATTTCCTCAGAATAACAAAAATCAATTTCATATACAAAAGAACTACCACCGGCTGAAACCATCACAATCTATACACATATACACAAAGAGCCCCTTACTGCACTATTACAAATAATTTATACATATACAATTTCTATTACAAAACATCGATCGCGAAGCAGCTACCGATGAAGCACCTATCTCTCGAGCCTACCGCCGGTCACTGCGTAACGTCCCGTCCTCTATCCCCGTCTTCTCGCTCTCGTACCTACACCTGGACACACCCGCAAGGCTTCACGCTTAGTAACATAAGCATGGACAACCACCAATGGCGACTGTCACAAGCTTATACATATGCATTTTCATATAACTTTAATAACTTATCTATCACATATATTTTCGCTTATCGTATATCAATCTCTTTCTGCATATTCTATGTCTAAGATATCTTTATCTACACTTTTACCGTATTCTCGTTTCTTATACTTTACATATTCCTATACTTATCATGTTCATTTCCTTTCATGCTCAGATATCGTGTATGTATCATATACATTCTATCTCGTATACTTTCATATAACCTATCTTATACCCGCTCTCAGACTTTTTTATCTACATTCTTATACTTTTCATATAATGCTACTTTTGTATATACTTCATCCGATACTTTTCATCTAATGTATTTCCTAAGGCTTTCCATATACTATACTTTTCATATTCCTTTCTCTTTATCTACTTTCTATACGTTACTTGTTCATATCCTTTTCAGATTTCATACTCAGACTTTTATATACTATATTCATGTACTGTTCATGTACTATTTTCATATACCTATATTCATGTACTGTGCATTTCCCATACTGTTTTCCTATTATACTTTTCGTATAATAATCATATATTGTATTTTTCATCTTATACTGTTATATACTATACTTTCATATGATATCTATATACCTGCTTTCATATACGTACTTTCATATGCTTTTCATGTACTTCACATCTGTACATTACTTCAGCTCTCGTAACTATCTATATTTCATCGCATAAAGAAGTTACATGCCACATATCATGTCATATATTCTATACATGTCATTTCCTTTAGGTTTCATGTCCCGCAAATACCCAGTTTTATTATTTAAACTATGCGCACCCGGCCAAGTACTACACGTACAAGGCAAGCATTCTACGTCTGTTATCACCCGGGAGGATCGTCACCGTACTGCATAAATGACCTATGCCATATGCCATCTGCACCGGCTGGGTACTCATCATTGCACGGCGCAGCCGACTCGTCTCGCAAGGATCTCTCATGCAAATACTCCGATCCAAACGCATCTATATCATCGACCCAAACGGATCTATATCATCACCCAAACTGGGCCTCAATCTCTCGTCTATGAATATGCCGCAAAGAATCAGATCTTCCCTATACACGCCTATCTATCCCTCTACTTCAGTCCTAAGGCATAATCACTTTATTACATTTTCTCAGACATATCTCACAAGCATGAATAACTATCATATCATAATTGCTTATGCATATATACTATCACCACTTTACTCTCGTATTAGTTCTGTTGTCTGAGTTTCACATTTTGGTTCTCATATATATATATAAATACATGTATTCATATCTTTTCTACGTAGTTTTGTCTATCATATTTCATGAATGCATCTATGCACTTGTAATCATATATTCATATATATTTCTATATTCATATCTCTTTATATCATTAATACATTTTCTATCATGATTTAGCTATCTCGTATTTCTTTATAATCATCATGTAGGCTTTCACTCATTCACATTTTCATATATGTACCTATCATTTATGCAATCGCTTCTCATTCCTATGCTTTGTCATCTTTTGCTTATCTCTATCGTTTATCATTTACGTCTTTCTATCACATGCTCCTATCAAGGTTCCATCTATCTTTCTGCAGATGCCTATCATATAGTCATATCATATAATCCTATATTCATATCATTGTACGTATTCCTATCATTTGTGTATTTTTAATTATCATATCTTACGACATATTCTGTCCATATCATATTCATATCATTCGACTTATACTTTATCATATTCATGTTTTAAGAACATATCTATACATATTGCATTTTCTATATTTTTCTTTGTTTCATGGCTATTACATATAGCACTTCATATACTTATGAAGTATGATGTCTAAGAGATCACACCTCATTCATATTCTCTTTCCTCTCTTTATGAATCTAGTTTATTTAAGAATTGGAATCAATCCAATCTTGGGATTATCCAAATTCTCAAGTTATGTATTTTCATGCCAATTAGTCATTATACCGATTTTTTCAGTGACAGTTTGTATTACTCATTTTTCTGGGGTCTTCACTTGCTATTTGACACTATGTCCTATAATCATTTAAAGCTATAAAAGTAAGGGTTCTATTCCAACTGGAATCACCCGCACCGAGCAATCAAACTTTGCCACGTCCTAAAACAACCCTGACCACTCTATGTTCAATGGACGCAGAATTTCGACTCAACACGGCCCCACTTTCGAAAGTAAATTTCACAATTTAGAGTCAGAATTTGAGATACTTTAAATATGTTTTTGCTCTCCTTAGTCTATTTCCAAGGCCACTTGAATCACTCAAATCGTATGTTAACGAAGAAGCTGGCTGCCAAAATACAAAACTCGGGTCGAAACTGAAACTGCATCATCCCACCCCAGAACTTAACTCTACTCCCAGAGAACTTGGCCAAAATGACCAAGCATCTAGGCTGTACCCCAGAACTTAAGTTCTACCCCAGAAGACACCCGAATGCCTGCATCGGGTGTTTTCTCACCTTTTTCCATATGTTTCAACCCCAAATCAACTCTATACCTCATAATCACTTCAAGATCACTTCAAATTCATCTTATAATCACTTTTCTACTCAAATCCTCTTTCAATTACATATATTTCTTCACAAATCTTCCATGAATTTCCCCCAACACAACTCTAATATGGGTCACAACCCATATTCAAGTCAAACTCAAGATTGCTAGGTTTAATCTAAACCTAAAATTTAAATTAATATCGACATTTAACCATGAATCCAATCTAAAAGTGGAATTCTATGATTATCTGGTAATTATTACTAGGTTTTATCAACCCTATTTTCAGTTAATCCTACTGACACTATCTTTCAAAAAACCCTAGCTTGGGAGATACGCTATTAACCACAACAAGCTTTAAAATTCCATACAAAACCATATAGTTCCATACCTCTTTTTGATCTTAGCTTCTCTTCTTCTCCTCTTCTTCTTCTCTTCCTCTTCCTCTTCTTCTTCTTCTCTCCTTCTCTTCTCTCCCTCTACTGCCTCCCTTTCAAAAATGATAATCAATTTGGCTCCTAAATCCATTTTTGCTAAGGCCATAAGGCCACAAGTCAAAAACTCATTTCTTGACTTAAGTTTCAATTCCATTTTGGTCCCCCATTTCTCTTTATTCCCTATTCCATCTTTCTATATTCGCTTTAATCCCATCTCTATTAAATTTCTATTTTCGCATCCATCTTTTCATCTTATGACATTTGTCCTCAAGTGGTAAATTACCACTTTACCCTTGGCTCTCGAATTAATTCCTAGTCTTGTTTTATTTTCTCCAGAATTCATATTTAACTTTTAATATACTTAAACAAGTCCGAAACCGGCTAGTATATTTCTCGGGTGTTACAAAAGAATCTACCCAAGAAGCCTCTGATCTCGCCTCGCTCAGGCGGAGGTGATGTCAAGGATGTCTCGAATCTTATCCGGATCTACCTTAATACCCCTCTCGCAAATCATATAGCCTAAAAGTTTCCCAGAAGTCACCCCAAAAGTGCACTTCTTGGGATTCAGTCTCAATCTGAAACGTCTGATCCTCTGAAAGAAGCACTCTAAGGCTGCCCAATGATTTGCCCTATCACAAGATTTCACAATCATATCATCCACATACACCTCAACATCCCTATGCATCATATCATGAAATAAGGTAGTTGGTCGCCTCCGATGGGGTATTGGCCAGATTCTTCAATCCAAATGGCATGACCTCAGCACAGTAATCCCACTCCGGGGTTGATGAAGATACCTTCCTATCCGAGCCATCATAACTGCTTAAATCCAGAGAATCCATCCATGAAAGACAACATCGCATGCCCACGTACTATCAACCAACATGTCAATATTACGTGAGGGGGAAAATCATCCTTCAATGGGCTTTATCGAGATCTCTCCGTCAACACAAACTCTAACCTTCCGCCCTTCTGAATGGAAACGAGATTAGCACCCACTCAGTGGTACTCAACCACGATAAAAGCCAACACTAAGTTGCTTTTGATCTCCCTCTTTCACTCGCAAACCCAACTGGGTAATCGCCAACTTCGCTTTAATCGGGTCTAGCATGTGGCACTAGCGGCAGATGATGTTGAACTATAGAGGGGTCAAGGCCCGGTATGTCCTCGTAAGACCATGCAAAAGCATCTAAGTATGACCTGAGAAACTGAAACAAACTATCCCTCTCAGCTGCAGATAAGGCTGAACCGATCCTCAAGTCTCTAGGCTCATCTACCGCACCTAAGTCGATCGCTCCCAGATCATCAAAAGTAGCGAAACCTCTCCCCAAAGCGGGAGTCGCCATTCGTGGATCCCATATTTTTTGGCGTATTATATGCTTCCCACTTAAAAAGGCGAAACTCGTTTATTTTTTTTTTTTAAACCATTTGTAGAAAACTATTGAGTCGCCACTTATTTTTGTTTTATTTTAAAGGGAAAACAAAATAAGCAAAGAAAACCCTAAACGCGACTCTAATGCTAGTGCCAGTCCGAAATCTCGAGTCTAGGTCCTGGGTCGTTACTTATCTGGGAAGGTACGATGGAAGAGAAGACTCCCTCTAAGCCCTAAAGCCGAGTCTCTACTAAACAAATTAAAGAAAATGGTTTTGACTAATCAACTAATAAACAAGATAAGCAATAATAATACAAAAGTCACGCATTTACATATATAAATAAATAATCAAGAAAGCCGATTTATGGTGAATGTGTAATTCGAATCCATACATGTTAGAAGCGCTACCACTCAAAGAAACAACTAAGGCAATAACAAAATACAAACTATTCACATTCAATTAAAAATCTGCTATAAATCATATGTCAAATTATTTATTAAACGATACATGCAATGCTCCGTCCCACCTAAGCCCATTATTTATTCATGAATCAATCTATAAAATTCCATTTTTATCGGGAACCATAAAACTCTACCATGTTATTTAAAAATAAATAAATATATATAAATATTAATATATATATATATATATATATATTATATATATATATATATATATATATATATATATATATATATATATATATATATATATATATATATATATATATATATATATAAAATATAAATTCTTCAATAACTAAAATAATAATAATAAAAAAAACATTTCGAAAAACAAATAAAGGAAGCTAAAAAAAAGGTGTACATAAAAAAGAAGAAGAAAGGAATGTTTGGGAAATGAGTTCTAATTAAAATACAAAGAAAACAATTTAGAAATATTTTAAAGAAAAAGATTTGAGAAGAAAAAAAATAATAACAATAATAATAAATAGATAAATGTAGGAATTTGAAATATTATCTAAAGGAAGAAAAATTTAACACAACTATCAAAGTGGTGGCATTGCTAGCTTCCAAATAGAAGGCCGAAGGTTCAAGTCTTAGAAATGTAATTTTTATCTATTTTTCATTCACAACATATATAATATAAATAAAAAATAATAATGGAATAACATTCAAATGTATAGAAGATAGTTACGGTGAAATAATAACAATTAGATGAGAGGATAAAGAATGTAAGAGAGAAATTAATGAGAGGATAAAAGAATGTGAGAGAGAAATTATACAAAATGGGGATGGAAATTACATAAAATGAGAATACAATCATTTAAGATAAAACACATGTGGTTATTTGTGGATAGTTATGAAAAGGGACCATCCCATGAGTCTTCTTCACCAACCCCCAACAAACTCACAGCTGCCAAATTTCTCTGCAACCTAAGGATCAAGGCTAAAATAGACGAAACTCTTTTCTTCAACTTTCTCTCCCTGTAATTCGGGAATTAAAACCCAGGCAAATCAAAGCCAATTTTCTTTTTAATTTTCACCTCCACCACAGCCTAAGGTTTGACACTTAACTAAAACAAACTCAACTCTACAAAATTCTACCCAATCTCCAACCTCATTTAAAAAAAAAATGCATCAATAGGCACCCCAAATACTCATCCATACCAAGCAAACAAAATGACGACCTGACACCACTTGTCTCGTGAATGGAACCACAACATATCTTGAAACAAACTAGAGTAAAATCCCCAACCTAAAAGGCGAAACAAAACTCGAATAAAACCCATGACCATCCTACTCACTTGCCTCATCCCTCTACACTACACGCAATCACAATCTACATATACAAATTCCATTCGTCTAAAAAAGTGAAATTAACATACATAGTCTGAACATTAGAAAAGAAATGTAAATAAAAAAAAACCTAGAAAAAAAGAAAAAAAACAAAATTGCAACTCGTAAAACAGGTCGCGAGATAATGGGGCGCATAAAACAACCCAGAAAAACAAAGCATCCAGGTTCCTGCCCTCCATTCAAAGGTAAATCGTGCTCCCTATTCCGTTATCTACTCCATAAATTCAACCCATGAAACGAAGAAAATGGGAAAAAAAATAATAATAATAATAAAAGGTTAGAATCTCATTCTTATCCACTTACGTCGAGAATCACAAAAAAACAGGGAAAAGATAAAAACATAAACTAAGTAGAATAAATAAAAATAATAATTAAAAAAAGGGTCTCATGAATTTGGATGATTACAAAGTATATGAAAGAACGAAGGATAACTGAAAATGAAATCCTGTACCGCCTCATCCAGGTTAAATACCCACAAGGGTTAAAATAAACCTTGTGAAAGCAATGCAATATCAAACTGCCAAAACCAGATAACAACCATTTCACGATCTTCGACAAATCCATGAGAGAATCACAAATGTCAATCGCTACTGATATTCATGTTTAGCAATCAATAAACAAAGATCCATAGACATAATAAATGAAAGAAGATATAAATGATGATTAAAAAGAGAAACGAAACGAGCTACAACAATGTACCTAAATAAAGTTCTACGCCTCAAAATCGCATATCCTACTGTCTTTCTCTTCCTTAATCACTCAAGCTTCAAAAAACGCCTCGACTTCTTTTAATGACCCCCTTTCCTTCACTCAAGCTTTTTCGAAATCCCAAAAAAATATCTCCCTTAAAACCTCGCCCCCCTAACATTTTCTATGTTTTTCTTGAAAAATAACCAATTTGGGAAGAAAAAAAAATCTTCTTCTCCATTTAATGTATTTATATTATATCTTAAAAAAAGAGATTATTCTTACCAGAAAACAAAAAAAAGTATTTTTATCAAAATAAGACCAAAACTTATTGAATGGTCAAATTTCCAAATTGGGGTTTTCAAAAAAGGTCTTTTAATAAATCACACCGATTTATTTACTTTACCCGTAAATGTACCTCAGCTCATTTTCCCTGGTACAGGTGATGTTGTTCGGCGCCAGCGATGGTAACTCGAAGGATGCACACGTAAATCACAGTGGTATCCAACCACTTCTGAAACGGATTGATTCAGAGGATGCCGAGGTGCCGATGGGGGTTTTTCCATGTCGTGAACAACGTTTACCGCAACTGGAACATGTATGCCATTGGCGGCAGCGCACGTCCTACTATCATCAGCCAGGGAAACCGATACACAGCTCCTCCTTCAAATCCAATACATGATGCTAAGCAGGTGCTAATTAATTAATTAAGACTAGATCTGTCAATTTATGCACGTTCACGTGATTGCATGCATGCAAGCAAGGATTATTATTAGAATAAGCTTTTTCATGATTACTGTCTGTAATAAATGGTGAAGGTGACCAAGAAGGACTATGCTACGGAGTCAGAGTGGAAGAAATGGACATGGAGATCAGAGGGAGATCAGATGAGGAATGGGGCATACTTCGTTCAGTCCGGGAACGCGTCGAAAAGAAGGCCATACTCTAGGCTGGACATGATCAAAGCAAAGCCAGGGCATTATGCTCCTATTCTCACCCTTTCCGCCGGTGCTCTTACTTGCAGGCGCCGTCGCCCTTGTTAACTCCAAAATCCATGGCAAAATGTCCAAAACCTTCTTTTCTCCTGTGCATTCAAAACTCTGATGTTGTTACCATAAATCATCATATATTGCAATGGAAAAAAAGAAGAAGAGACAATGCTTGGGCTGCTTTGCTGCTATTTGCCATCTTACACGCTTTGCTTAATTTGTTTCCTCCACCTTATTTTAATTTGGCATCATAATGCACAGAGAAGAACACAAAATAAATGTTGGACTCAAGAAAGTGGAAAAACATTGTCTATTCTTTAGGCTTTTTTTTTTGGAATTGCAAAAGTAATAAAAAAAAAGGAAAGAAAATTTAGAGAAAAATAAAAAATATGTTTAAACTTAATAAATATTAATTTTATATGTTTATTCAAATTTATTAAATTTTAATTATGTTTAATTTTCTTTTATATTTTTAGTTGTGAACCAGAAAATCATTTCTTTCTAAACCCCACAAAAAAATATTAAAGAAAACATGAGAAAATCACTAGTACACGTGTAAATTACAACAGGGGTCCCAGTTTTTGTGGGGCTTGATTGATGAGGGAAGGGTTTTTTTTTTTTTCTTTTTATTGATATACTTTTTGGGAATGGGAATATTTCTAGGATCTGTTCTGCACGGGGAACAGCTTAATTGATTGGTGGAATTTCCTCCCCTCTTTTTTTTTTTGTTTATTTAGGCTCACACTCGAAACCCAATTTTGTGTGCATACCTCGTTCCTTCACCACACAAGTGATGAAACGACACTAACCTTTCAGAATCCCGATTTTCATTCAATTACCAATCACATATTCGCAGAATGCAAGAACCTTCTAAATTCATAAATCTCCAAATTCAAAATAGCGATAAAATACTTAAATATTCAAATCTCACTATGCATGTCATATAAAGTTGTTTAGAATATAAATAAGAGTTCGGCATCTCCTCAACCAACTTTGTACTAATATAAAAGAATGTTCATCCAAGTGACTTTTCTTCTCAATTAACTTTCAAAACCCAACATTTCACATAAATACGAACTTACGAGCTCAAATACGATCCAACATGTTTCTAATCAAACTCTTAACATGACTTAATCCTCAACCTAAATTCCATCACTCCTCGCGAACTAAAAGACTCAAAATACGTCACAACGACGGGGATGAGCCAAGTTCTCAATAAGAAATACTAATACGCCATTGATCAAAAGTTTTCAATCATATAACAAGGGTGAGATGCTTTTCATCAAACTTTTGATTCAAAAATAAGTTAACATTAACAAAATATACTTCAAAACATTCTCACATCCATTTCAAATCTGGGCTTCATATCAAATGCGATCTAAACAATTTCATATATCAAATTTCGACCAAACACTTTCATATCAAATCCAAAATCAACACATTTCAAATATATTTTTCTCTCATTATCAAACATCAAATGGTGCCCAAGATGCGACTTAACGGGCATACTGTGAATCGTTCCTTTTAAGTGACGGAACTAAACACTACTAAGATTAAGAATCTCTAACCAAACCCCTGGGAGGTCAGTTCAAATCAATTACATTCCCCACCAAGAAATGTAAAGGCCAATTCATTATATCCCGCTGACATACCGAATGTCAACTATTATATCCCGCTGACAAGGGCCAAACGGTGTCAACTATATTCCCGTTGACAGCGCTAAACTAACTGCTCAAATATTCTATCCAAAAGTTCAAATTACAAAACATCATATCTCCACATTTTCTTTCGTAAACGAAACAAATCTCAGAAGTACAATCATACAAAACTACTTTTTTGATCCATGTATAATAAAATAAATAAAAAGGTAAAACTTTTCACAAACCAAGATTGTATATAATTCAATTAAAACAATTTTCATCTTCAAATGTAGTTGAAATAAACAATTTTCTTTTTTAAAAATCTGCATTTATATCCCTTACACGTACATATATATATATAAATAATAATTTTTCAAAAAACAGATAGGACCCCACTGCAGCGAAAGATCAAAAGTTCGTAGTTGTTTTAATCCGAAGCACTTCACCTAACGAAATATTTCTCCTAAAATAATAAGGAAAAACTACCATCATTACTTATTTATTTTAAAACTTCCTTAATTTGATATTCTTAACAATTGTATTATTTTGTTCACCACAAACATATCGTAATAACTGCTCAAAATGATAACTATTCTCAATTGCGTAGCTTTTTGCCAAATTTTATAAAAACTCAGCATTCCTTTCGATCTATTTTAATAATTTATTTATTTTTATGCTCTTAATGCGAACTAAATCTTTTACTAAAAAGAAATAATATTAATATTATTTTACAAATTATATTATTACACAATACTCGTCTAGCCTTTTTACCTAACAATTATCATACTTGACAACAAGTATTATTAACTGATCTTTATTTCCTAAGACTCATAAATAATTATTCTAATTATATCTTTATCTAATAAAAATCTCAATCCTTAATAAAATATTTACTTGCCAAAATACATATATCTTTTAAATACTTATCAAATACAAATATTTATGCTGTAATTCAAGATTTTCAAATTTATCTTATTTGTTTATCATTATTTTCTTTCAAAAATTCTATCCTTAAATACTTTTTCATTCTCATACTCAAAGTAATCACTACTTTCTAATAATTACCAATCCTTATTTGTATTTTATTTCTAAAAAAAACGAAAGTGTAATCTAAATCGACTTCTTCAGTGGTTGATCTAAACCGAAAGTTAAAATTAAAAGCAATCTACATCAAAGAAATCTAAAGTAAATGGCGTAAGATCTTTACTCTGTAAATTTGCTCTTCAAACCTTGTGATCCGAAAGCCGTACGCCCTCCGAATTCTACCCACGGAAATTCAAAGCAAGAATAAACGATTTTCTTTTCTTACTCCAATTTATACCTATGATTCTATTGCTAGTTTACCTTTACCCCTCTTTCATTAATTTATACCTATTATGATTTGTCATTATACCTCTTCATGTTATTAAATTAATTGATACATATTGGCGCATTTGGTCATGCAATTTTCAAGAATATACCCATTTTATTTCCAATTTATACTCGTTTCTTCATGTCATTAAATTAATTGATATCTATTATGATTTGTCATTATACCTCTTTCATGTCATTATACCTATTTTATTTCCAATTTATACCTCTTTCATGTCATTATTATTTTCCTTAATTTATACCTATACAAATTTCTGTCATTATTATTTTCTGTAACTTATACCTATACAAATTCCTATCATTATTATTTTCCATAACTTATACCTATACAAATTCCTGGGTGTTACACTTTTGACCTGGTATTGTAAGAGTGGTAATATGCTTTTAGACTATAGAGGGTTTCCCCACCTTTGAACTTGTGTACATCAAATCATGAAATCATGAAAGAGCATTTCGAGATGGAAGCAAATTCCGACAATGAAATCACAGACTCATTGTGGGAGCATGATTGGGTTTGAAAGCTGCAAGACTTTGTAGTTTTTTTATCCTTTTTTTCTAGTACTTTTAGGGTTTCAAAATTTATCAATCACTTAAGTGTGAAACTGTGAATGGATGGAATTATTTGTTTTTAAATTTTTTATTTTATTTTCTTTGCTAAACACGAATTTCAGCAAATAATTCAATTTTTTCCTTTTTCCACATCTTTCTTAAACTACTATGTGTAATTCCAAAAAGAATCATTGAAAAAAAATGTTTGATTTTACGATAAAAAATAAAATTATTAAAATGTATACACTCATAAATGAATTATTATTATTATTATTATTATATATATATATATATATATATATATATATATATATATATGATGAAAGGTTGGAAAATATTGTTGAAAATAAAAAATATGATTTTTGACGATTTTTTGGAAATTTTTTTTTAATTTTAGATAAACTAATATTTCATAATAGGAGTTTTTTAATTATTTTAAATTATATGTTCCTTTTATTTTATATTATTTTTTAAATTGTTCGCAAGTATTTATATTATTAATTTTATTTCTAAAGGATTACTACTTTAATTTTATTCTTTATATTTATCTTTACCATTTTATTTTTTAAATATTTTTATTGTAAAATATTAAAAATATAAATTTATTTAGAAATTATTGAAATAAAAATAATGAATTTCTAAGATTTGATAAATTAAAACGATTTACTAAAAATAAATTATTAATATAATTTATGAAATGAAAATTTTACCACCATATATTTGTGATAATACTTTATATAAAAGGAATTGAGATAAGTTTTTAAAAATATCTTTACAAAATAACTTTAACATATATAGTTACTTATATTTTGTTTATTATGAGTGGTAATCCATGTATCCAAAAGTAAGTATAACTTGTTTTTTTTAAGTATCATGGTAGCAGCAATTATCTTATCTCCATTAGTTGCTTTTGCTTTTAAAAAGGGGCAAAAATAATTGGTTTTAAATAGCATAAAGGTGAAAATGACACAAAGATTAGTTGAGGTGCCAAGTTGATACTTAAATCATAGTTAAGGGGCAAAAATGCTCTTTAACCATATCATAATTAGTTAATCGTCAAAAATCCTTATTACCTAAATAAGAATAAAAAATTTTATTTCTATACGTGAATCACGAAATTATTTTTCCTTAAAAAAAAAATTTGTGGTGAAAAGAGAGTGATGGTGGCTATCTGTAGAAGAATAAGAAGAAAAAAAAAGAAGAAAATATAAAGTTTGTAAGGATTATGCAAATAAGAGATAAAAGAGTAATTTTTTCTAGTTCATAATCTTGAATATTAATGAATAAATGATGGCATTCACCATAGATATGGATTTTGACACTCAAAAAATCTTTAAATTGATATTTATTTGGTATTATTTGTCATTACTAAAATAAATTTAATTTTTTATTTACTTTTTTTGCTTTTAACATCATCTAAAATTTGAAATAAAACAAATTTTTGTTGTAATTTAAATGAAAATATTTATTAAAGTGTGTTTTACTAAGTTAGGAATTTTATATAAGGTTCTCATGGATTTAATGTGGAGTTTTAATATGAAATATTTATAATCTTGATTTTTAAAGTTAAAAATACGAGGTTTTTTTCTCAGTTTTGTATATTAAAAATATCGCTTACCATTATCTTTTAGTCCATAAGTACTCTCTTACCATTTATTTATTCCACTTTACATAATTTATTATATAAAAAATTTCTTTATTTTCTTTTATTTCATAAGTATATTATTTTTTTCTTAACATCTATTCACTTAATATTACAAGTCAGAACATTTGCCTCCCGTAAACTCAAATCTAGCTTTTCCTTATATCTCGCTCTAACCCTTAACCAATGATGTTCCCCATTGGCTTATAAATATTTTACTTCAATTTACTTATTATATTTGACATAACTTATTATATCAATAATATTAGTTGATAACAACTTATCATAATTAATTAGTCATAAAACCCTATAACCTAGCCTAAATAATAATTTTTAGGGGAAAAGAGAATTATAGTGGCTATCCACAACAGAATAAGAAGGAAAAAAAAAAGAGGAAATTATAAAGTTTATAACAAATATGCAAATAATAGATAAAAGTGAATAGATCTCAAGAAAAAGAAAGATAAAAGGTAATTTTTTTTCTATCTCACAATCCTAAATATTTGGTATTATTATTAACAACTAAAACAACTTTTAATTTTTATTTATTTTTTAACATTTGCTAAACTTTAAAATAAAACATATTTTTGTTGTACTTCAAGAGTTAAAATATTTATAAGATTTTTTTTTTGAACGAAATAATTTTTTTTATTAAGTTAAAGTATTGTTTTACAAACAATTACAATTATAATCTATATGAAATAGTGTTATGTATAAAAAAAATTAAATAATTTATTTTTGTTAATAATTATAATATAAATTAAATGTATAGATTATGAATAAATATAGCAAACAGCCAAAAAGATATTTCAAGAAGAAAAGTGAATAAATATTAAATAATGTTTGTAGTGTAAATTTATCTTTTCAAAATTTCAATTAAACAAATTTAGAAGGAGCTTTAAATTATATTATAATAATAATAATAATAATAATAATAGTAATAATAATAATAATAATTTTATTATTATTATTATTATTATTATTATTATTACTACTACTACTACTACTACTATTATTATTATTATTATTATTATTATTATTATTATTATTATTATTATTATTATTATTATTATTATTATTATTATTACTACTACTACTACTACTACTATTATTATTATTATTATTATACATATATTATTTGAAGAAAAATGATTTTATAGACACTTGATCATCAAATTCCATTGGGGAAGACAATTTTTTATGGAGAATCCTACATGATACTTTTGATCCATACATAATATTATAAAAAAAATGAATATGAAGTTTGAATTGTTACTTGATGTCAATAAGTATAAAAATATCAAATTTGGATATTTGTACCTTAATATATATTTGTTAAATCCAACTATGTTTTTCTTTATTGATGGTTAATTTATTGTTTTTAAGTAATTTATTGATAATTAAAATTGCATTGTTCTTAAATAATTAATTTCTTGCTCTAAATATATATTAGCAATAGGTCTAAAAAAACCAAATTTAAATATTTGAACTACATCATCGAAGTAAGGAACAATGACATATTGTGGACACTGCATTTTGATAAGTTTTTGTGTTTTGAAAAACATTTTTTTTAAATGGTTTTAGAGTCGTTATTTATTTTATTGTTTTAAGAGAACAAAATAAGAAATATAATATGGAAAAACGGGAAACTAAATCTAAATCCGAGGTCAGGTTACCCAAGGGTCAGGTAAGATGAAAGACCTTAACATCCCTCTAAACCCTTAAAATTAAGTATCTAATAATGAAATTAAGGCAAGTATTATAATTGATTAATCAATCCAATGATACCACTATAATTATAACACTATAACACATTAAACATGCCCATACACATTAGTGTCGAATTGAAAAGGCTTAAAAATAAATGAAGAAAATAATGAACCGATGGTTGGTGGGTCATAGATGTCTCCTTACGCAATGGGGTTGTTCGTCTCCCTCTCAAATTCTTCCGCAGCTTGTTGATCTCCTTCTTCGGTCCTCCCTTGGTCTCGGAATTCCCCCTCTCCTGGATGTTCCTCTTTTCTCTTTGTCTGCTCCCAAAAAAAAAAAAAAAACTCTTTCTCTCCTCCCCTTTCTCCCGTCAGCCTCTTGCTTCTTCTTTGATCCTCCCAGGCGTCTCCCTCTCCTGGACGTCCCTCCTTTCCCCTTTTTTATTAATATTAATGTTATAATATTTATTTTATTATCATATTATTTTCAAAATTGTCAATTTTTTTTTTCTCGAAAAAGCCTTTCATCAACAAAATCTCATAATGTAAACATATGAAGTGGTTGTCAATTTCTTTTCCTTTAATTTATTTTTTAATTTAAAAACAATTATTTATTTATTACACTTATTAATATTTAATATTAAAATTTATTTTATTACCGCTCTTAATACCATAAACAATTCTACATATTATAAAATAGTTATATTATGAAATTTTAAAACTTTTCAAATCCCAATTCATTGATTTACTTTTACTTAAAATTATTATTTTAATACTTAATAATTATAATTTACACTTTTAACCTTTATTAAATTTATTTTCCCTTCTTTTTCTCAAACATAACTTTTATTTGCCAAATTTCATAGTATAACATACGAAGAATTATCTGTTTTAATTTTTTTCAAATATTTGTAATTAATTTTTAAGATGACTTATTTTATAGTTAAAGTTTATTTTTTTTAAAATTGTAATATTAGTTATATAGTTTTTAATTTAGATGTGATTTTCATACAAATTTTTATATTCTAAATAGGATAAATATAAAATAATTAAATTTAGTAACATGCATAATATGTGCATGCCACGTGTTATATATATATATATATATATATATATATATATATATATATATATATATATATATATATATATATATATATATATATATATATACATATTAGTATAAATAAAATCACGGGGTAATTAACATAAATAATTCATAGCTAATCTTCTTTAATTAGTCTTATCTACGGTTTATTATGAATAATCTTATATTTGAGATGTTCTATATCCTATTGGCCCGATCATAAAGATAACCGATTAAACAAATAAAAAAAATATCACGTGTCACTATCCATATCAAGACAAATGGGCAGCTCGACTAAGCAACAACCGGTGGACTCTTAAATCCCAAAAAATCCATTACAACCACACCTCAAGGGAAGATGAATGTTCGGTGAACCCGACACCAATTCCATCGAAATTCCTTTCTCGTGACCCAAGATTTATCTAAAATCGTATGCAGAGTCCCTTCAGACAGCTCACCCAAAATACAACTTGCGCACTCTACCAACCCCGTCCCAATATTATACAACGACCACACGATCCACATACGAAAGAAAAATAACCACGCAGGCCCATTTATCCATATAAATACAATCTATATCACTGAAGCCACTGAGAGTTATTACATCACTCTTAATACAAAACATTATAATAAAACTAACATGTTCTAACATAATATACAAACACGGATCAAGGCCACAACTGCCCGCTTCATAATGTCATTTCTAAGGAAAGACTGTCACCAGACATGTCTCAGACTAGCAGTGTCCCACGATGAAAAGATAGCCCAAGATAGATGTTCCACAACATTCCCACCTAAATGTACCTGAACGGCCAAACAACCAAGCCAACACCAACCTAGACATGCACCCAAGCACAAACCTACTTCACATGAATGAGACGCGACTGTCACGCCCATGTATCCAGCTTAAATAATATCGCTGGGTCAACCCTCCGAAACAATTCTCTCAAGAACCACCTCATGCACTTCCATCACTCCCACAGTTTAGTACAACAACGTACGTGCAATGCAATGAGCCATTTCCATTTCCTTAACCTATGCAACACCATGCAAATCGTGGATCTCCATTGAACTTTGTCCAAAGTACGAGTCCACAACCCATTCACCAAGAATGGTGAATGACAAAGACTATGCACTCACACCCACACCATGCGACACGCCCCCATGCACCAAATAAGAATGCACTGTGTTATCAGACTTAAGTCACGCCCAATGTATAAAGACCCTACATGGACACCTTATACCATACACTCCACCGTACCATGGACACTCACGCCTAATGCACAAAAAAGTCCATACATTCATTAAACGCACATACATGCAACCATATCAACATTTCACATTCATGTCAACAAATCAAACAAGTAATGATCAACATCAATCTAACTACTACTTAGACAAGTAATGTCATACTCCAAATCCCTGTGCTACATCATGGCGCATAATCCCCAATAAACTAGCCCACAACATGCCATGCAATAGCCATGTCCACACGAAAACACATCACAAACCCAACATGTTAGAACACACATATCGACATCCAAGCATGACACCTCTTAACCAAGAAATGCCATTTCAATAAATCACAGAAACACATGTTAACATTTCATCAAGTCACTACCTAGGAAAGTAATGCCACACCTCATTTCCTAGGCTAATTCATGGCATCATGCACCTAAGATAAATTTCTTAAAGAACCCGCTACGAACGGCTAATTTCAAGACACAACCTCACATCCACACACCAACAATTTAGCACACTCAAGTTGTAACAATCAATTTTAAACATGGATTTGAGCACCAATTTCCATTTAAAATCATACTACGCATTCTGTGATCTAAAAGTTTTCCATTGATTCCAAGAACAATCCCAAATCCTGAGCTCCTGATGAGAGTTATGGCCAGCCCAAAGTCGAGGCCTTATATGAACAGTGACTAACGCAAGGAACCAGCAGGGGCCTACTGTTTTTCATCATTTTCGGACCAAATATGAGCTCAAATTTCATCAAACTATATATGGATAGATTCTAGACTCAAAGGGTTTTCCATAGAGTTCAAGAACACCCAAAATGTGAGTTCTGGACGAAAGTTTTGACCATTTGAAGTCGAGGCTCAGACAAACAATGCAAATTGGCAACCAAGGTGGAAACCCACGAAATCACAGGTTTTGGCTCCTTTAAAGCTCCTGCATACGCTATTTTTCCTACCCAAACTCATCCTCGAAAAACAACCTTTCAATTCCGATTAACAAACCTGGGCCCCACCAGTGACTACAACCTACCATAAACATGGCACAAAACTCATCTCGAACTCAACCCAAAATCAGCTTCAAAGCTACCAAAAAAAAAAAAAAAAAACTGGACATCATAGCTAAAAACCAGAAAAAAAAAATCAGTTATGTCTGGGAACACAACCAAACAGCCCCTAGGGCTCAACCAAGACCAAAACAACATTTAGATGAAATATAAACCCGAGTAGAAGTTCCCACCTCTCGAAAGCAAAGATCGCAACTTTTTGCTCCCGAAGACCCGAGACCCACCCGCCTTCCCGAACTTCCGGGCCGAATCTTCGAGGGACGAAAATTTTGATTTCTTGTCCACGATCGCTCTCGACGAAAGTAATTCCGACTTAAGTCTCGTCTTCGATGGAAACCGAGCCGCTAATCACCGTGAATCTAGAGAAAAGGTGTAGCCTCACTAGCTTTTCTTCTCCAAACCCAAAATCTGGGTGAAATCAAGGTCGTTTGCACTCCACGCTGCAGCCCCTGCCGATAGATGAACTTTAAATCTCTACTGATGGATTCCAACCACCCGATTCAGATCGTGAGAGAAGGAAGAAATTTTCTCTCCCTCTCACCTCCACGCCTATCATTGCATCGCTTTCCAAAATGGGAGAAAAACTGATTTTCTCTTCTCTTTCCTTTTGTTTAGCCGGGATCTGGGGCCCACTCTCGCGCCACGGTCCACGACTGTCCGGTTCAATTATGTCCCTAAAATTTATTTTCGCCTCAATTAATTTATTTTAAACTTAACTAACTCAAGTAATTTCCTAATCCTCGAGATTTTTAAGAAATTCTCGCTCCTTGTTACTGGGATACCTAACTTCAAAATTCATGTTAATTCCCACTACCTAGGAATTCAACGAAACTTTTCCTCGAAGTTATTCCGTGAGAAGGACTCCAACCCACAGAAATTGCTAGTCATCCGAGTCGGGAATTTTCAGTTTCCCTGAGTCATTTCAACAATTTATTATTTAATTTTATATTTTTAGAAAATTTTAAATTTTCCGGGGTTTTACATTTTTCCCCCTTTAAAAGAATTTTGTCCCGAAATTCACACACACATGCACCTTAGATCACAATGCATATGCGATAGTCATCACAGTACCAAATGACTACGAACCGTACCTCCATCCCGCAACAGCAAGGGATAACCAATACGCATCGTGTCCTTGCATCCCTAAGTTTCCTACTCCACTACTCGATGTTGCTACAACACATTCCCTAGCCTCATAGTTTTGCATCTCAAAACCTGATCCCGACTATCTCAAACATGAAAGGTCCCTCCTTGAAGGTCCCTTTAGCATCAACGATAAGCTCGCCCCAATCCAACACTCGAGTCAGATGTGGGGTGTACCTCCGAAGCATGGAAACATGGAATACTTCTAGACACCCTACTAACCTCGGGCAAAGAAACCAACCTAAGACGATCGCACCCACCTCCTCGAGTATCTGGGGAAGGGTTCGACATACCTCAAATGATACTCTCCTCGTCACGAACCCGACCACTCCCCCAGATCACCTTCAAAAGCACGTGATCACCCGTCTCGAACTCTTCTACTGGCTCTAAGCCGTGAGAAGACGCCTCCCTATTCAAGTCCACTATCTCCGAGGTGCTTCTAACCAATTTCGGACCAGTGGTGGATTTCTCTCCCGCCTCCGTCCGACAAACAAGGAATCTACATGATCTCCTACACAAGGCATCATATAGTGCCTCCCATATGTTCACCTAACAACTGTTGTCAAGAAGTAACCCCACTCAAGGTTAATTTCCTTTACCACTATCTTTGACCGTGACTAATGTCACAAAGACGCCCTTTAACACTCAGATGGCTCCTCTCCAACTGACCATCTGTCTATGGATGAAACGCAGTGCTCATCGTCAACTATGTCCCCATGGCTCTCTAGAAACTCTTCCGGAACTGAGCTGTAAACCTGGGATCCCGATTAGATACTTATGGAGACTGGCACTCCATGCAACCGAACAATCTCTCTTATGTACAACTTGCAGAATTCCTCTAGTGTGAAGGTCATCCGCACAACCAAAAAATGTGCCGACTTAGTAAGCCGGCCCACTATCACTCACACCGCATCATGCCTCCGTGATGTCCATGGCAAGTGAGTCACAAAATCCATTGTGATATGCTCCCACTACCCGCTACTCCAAATGGTCGAGTAAATCACCGGGCTTCGATGCTCGCAAATTCTTAATCTATCGGCGACGTGAGACATCGCAACAAACAAAATCCTAACGCGGTTCTTCATCTCACTCACAATACCCGCGACGGCGATCATGATACCGCGGCCACCTGGGATCCACCGCAAAACGGCGGAACAACGGAATTCCGCATTCTCCTCTCGCCTTTCGCTTATCGGGAACCAGCCAACTGGCCCCTATATCAAAGACTACCATCCTTCTTACAGGTAATCCCGATAGATCATCCTAAAACATCCCTACTCAACTACCCGAGGCACCCAAGCCGGCCTCGCCGTCCTCCTGCAAGGCATGCCAACCAACCCATCAATCTTCCTCGTGAACATCCAAAGTCAAGCACTCTGCCTGTGGTGTAAAGCATCATGCTTATGCCCCTGAAACATCACATAAACACCGTCCTATGCGTAGGCGATGACTCTCCTGCAATCACGACCAATGATGACCCGGTGTGCCGTCATCAAGTCCACCTCGAGGATATCATTTAATCCCAACATCTCTGTGACCCTTAGGTCCACAGTGAGGAGAATCCGTGAGATCTCTACCTCACCATCCCCACTTGTCTATCCAACCCTCGCCCTAGTTCCTAGGGGAGAACTTACACTTTGCCGCTTCCAAACTCACATCTACACATGTGTCAAATAGCAAATCAGACCTTTTGCTAATCTACCTAAGAGCAGAGATAATCCAACCACTAATGTGACATCACATCATGAACTACTCAGCTCATTCATTTTCCGAACTCCCAAAGTTATGTTCTCTAACCCTAAGAGTCTATATATTTTCCTATATACATCCTACCATGTATAATCCACAATAAATATGTAACACATATCAAGTAACACACCAAACACATACATGAAAACACACAATGGCGTGCAATGGTGCTAATCTTAACCTCGTAACTCCTAGTAGTAATCACCTACCTAGACCCCGATACTAAAGCCGTACCGCACGTACAATCGAAAGCACCAGTAATCACACCAAGCTCTAACACTGGGCCATGCTACTACCAAACACCGAGCCAAGGCACGCATACCTTAGCTCCAAACCTTAACAACATGTCCTAGACCCATGCCCAACGAGCCCTAGGTATTTGTATACCTAAGCTCTGATACCAAGTTATGACACCCCAAATCCCGAGGGTCCGTTGACAACCTGTCAACCAGTAGAAAATTTGTGGATGTCGAGTAACCCGACATCACTCCATTAAGTCCTCTTTTCCCAGGACCTAGGATTTAACGAAAATCGGGCAGAGTCTCCTTTGTACGAGAAGCTCTACCCAAACTACAACCTGTGCAATTTCATGTCAACATGTCCCAATATTATGCAACTAATTGCCCTGGTCCACATATCGAAGAAAATGGCCACGTAGGCCCATTTATCCATATAAATACAATCTATATCATCGGCCACCAAGAGTTATTACATCACTTTAATACAAAAACATTATATTAAAACTAACATGTTCTAATATAATATGTTACGATCGCGCCTACAATCCGGCCCACTTCATAATGTTGGCCTCTAAAGAGCACCGTCTGCCTGCACATGTCCTGTACCTGAAAGAGGGGTCCCACGACGGGGTGAGCTAACGCCCAGTAGAGATAAGTTCTACAAGAGCTATTCCCCATCTAAATACAACCAAGCACACACCAACTTAGGACATGCAATCCTAGCACGTAACTCTACTATTATGAATGACGCGACTCCTATCATGCCCCATGTATCAAGCCTCACCGAATTTCAAACATGCATTTGGGCCATGAATGAAAACCACTAAACAAAGGTATTTGTGTTTACCCGTGGACAACCCTCCGATATAAATAATTGACACACTCGATAATCTATTTCATGACAACCCTCGACGATATCAATCAAGATACTCGACGACGACATTATATGTACAACCCTCTCGATGTATATCAATCAGTACATACCCGACGACACATTATATGGATAACCCTCCGATGTATATCAATCGGGCATACCCGATAAATAATATTGGCTGTTAACCCTCCAAACAATTCTCTTAAGAAAACCACCTCATGCACTCACTCCTATCGCTCTAGTGGTGCCCTAACGATGCTGAACGTGAATGAACCTATCACTTTCTTAACCCGCAACAAGCATCATGTAAATCGTGGATTCCATTGACTTCAAGCTCCAAAGTATGAGTCCACAACCTATTCACCAAGGATGGTGAATGACAACGACTATGTACTCACACCCACACCATGTGATGTCCCCGCAAGACCAAGGTAATGCACTGCGTTACCAGACTCCCCAAGTCATGCCTAATGTATAAAGATCTCTACACGGGATTGACCTTATACCGTGCACCTTAATCGTACCATGGACACTCATCCGTGTACCATGGACACTCATGTTTAATGCACACAAAAGTCCATACATTCATTAAACGTTAATATACATGCAGTCATACTAACACTTATCACATTCATGTCAACATCAAACAAGACGTATCAACATCATTCCGACTACTACTTGTATAAATAACGCCATACTTCAAATCCTCAGTTACATCATTTACGCATAATGCCCAATAAACTAGCTTACAACATGCCATGCAATAACCATGTCCACACGAAAACATATCACAAACCCAATATGTTAGAGAACACATATTGACATCCAAGCATGACACCTTTTAACCAAGAAATGTCATTTCAATCAATCACACAAACACATGTTAATATTTCATCAAGTCACTACCTAGGCAAGTAATGACACACCTCATTTCCTAGGCTAATTCATAGCATATCATGCACCTAAGATAGCCTACAACCTGCCATGTAATGGCCACTTCAGCACACAACTCCTCACATCCACACAACCAACAATTAGCACACTTGTTGTAACAATCAATTTTTCAAAAAGGATGTGAGCACTAGTTGCCATTGAAAAGAATATGGTCAGATTCTAGACTCTAAGAGTTTTCCATAGAGTTCAAGAACACCCTAAATGCAGCTCGTACACGAGTTATGGTCATCCAAGTCGAGGCCCGTGATGAATAGTGACTGACGCACGGAACTAGCAGGGGCCTATTGTTTTTCGTCATTTTCGGATCCAATATGAGCTCAAATTTTATCAAACTATATATGGATGGATTCTAGACTCAAAGGGCTTTCCATAGAGTTCAAAAACACTAAAACAGATTCGAACGAAAGTTATACCAGTCCAAGTCGAGGCCTGCGATAAATAAGGCAAATGCAAGAATGCGCTGGAACCCACTTAAATTCCGTTTCCTTGGTTTCTTAAAGCTGGGTTTCTTTAAAGCTAACGTGCACTCTTTATTTTCTACCCCGAGCTCATCCGAACATAC
The DNA here is from genome assembly GCA_016808115.1 of Tetrastigma voinierianum. NCBI lineage: Eukaryota > Viridiplantae > Streptophyta > Magnoliopsida > Vitales > Vitaceae > Tetrastigma > Tetrastigma voinierianum. The sequence goes on from JAEQBH010001385.1 coordinate 284,660, forward strand.
TGCCACAACAAACCGTCCCAGTGGGACCACAAGTCGATCATAAACATGGCACACAAAACTCATCCGAACTGTTAAAATGAAACTCAAAGCTACCAAAAGCCCGAGACATATGGCTGAAACCAAAAAAAAATCGGTTTGGTGTCAGGGAACACAACCAAACAGCCTCTAGGGCTCCTTGAGACCAAAACGACATTTAGATGAAATATAAACCAGTGAAGGTTCACTACCTCTTGGGCAAAAACCAAAACTTTTTGAGTCCCGAAGATCAGAGACCACGGCCTTCGGAGCTTCCTCGAGATCTTTAGCGAAAATTCTTGATTTCAGTGTCCACGCGTTGCCCTCGACGAGTACTCCGACTTTAAGTCTTGTCTCGACAAAAACCGAGCCGCCGATCGCCGTAAATCTTAGAGATAAGGTAGAGCTTCTCTCACTAGCTTTTCTTCTCTAAACCCGAAATCTTCGGTGAAACTGCGTGTTGTTGGTACCCACGTGTAGCCCTCGTCGAGTAGATGAACTTTAAATCTTGAGGCTCAGGCCAGTTCCGACCCACGAATCTCGTGGGTGTAGAGAGGAGAAAGAACTTTTCTCTCTCCTCTCACTCTCTCACGCCCACTGCCATAATTACCCAAAATGGGGAGAAAAAAATCTGATTTTCTCTTCTCTTTTCTTTTTAAGTTTAAGTTGGACGTGTGACCCACTTTGCGCCACGCGTCCACGACTTAATACGGGTTAGTTTAATAGAAATAATTTATTTTTAGATGCCGGTTGATTATTTTAAATGAGCTTACTTCCAGTCGTTCTAGCTAGATTTTAAGAAATTCTCGTTCCTAGAGGTTACTAGATTAACTTCAAAAATTCGTAAGGAATTCCCACTACTTAGGTGTGAAACTTTCTGAGTTAAATGATTTTAGTGAAGGCAGTTTCAGCAATGCGGTCCGTTTCATCATCCGAGCTCTGGGGAATTTTTTAGACTTCCCTGAACCATTTCAATAATTTATTATTTAATTTTATACTTTTAGAAAATTTTAAATTTTTAAGTTTTCTATCATGTTATAACGGAGGGCATGTTATTTTGGAAGTATTCTTCTTACAATTAGCTGTTTAAATTTATAGGATATGAGGTTGAGTTTTGTTTAGGCTTTTTCATACTTACTGATTTGAAACAATTTGTAAGTACTTTTTTTTTTTTTACTTACCAATTCTTGTAATTGTCATCCCTATTGCTACCAGTTTTAGCAATTCTGGAGTGAGCTTTGAGAGAGTTATTCTGATTAATTAGTGCTTGGTGTGTTCATACACTGGTCTTTGATCCTGTGGACTAGTGGATTTACTTTTGCAAATACAATGTTCTTTTGATTCCTATGGATTGATGAAGATTGCAAGAAAAATGGAATTTTATTTTAGTTAGTTATGATCATTAGAGTAGCCCAATTCTTGTTGATCATACACAAGCTTGCACTTCAATTTTAGAACATAAAAGGGGTAGTGACGGCCATTCTACAATAACGCACCGCTCATACAATTTACACCACTTACCATGTGTGTATAAATTAAAATCAACAACAAAATTAAAAAAAAAAAAAAAAAACTAGGATTTATATTCAAGATAAGCACATCTTCTATAGAGAGATCTAGGAGTTAGGCTGTTGTAATTTCAAGGGTGCACCGAGGATGCACAACTTCCACTCTAAAGATAGAGGCTTTTGGCCACCAAGGAGTCGCTAACCACAGTAGGGAGATCAAGCATCCGACCGACCTTTGGAAAATGGGTAACAGAGGAGTCAGCAAGAGCAACGACGACGACTACGAAAGCAGTAGAAGAAATGGTGGTTTCTCGACACCTCCAACACATGGGTTTAATGGGTTGGGTTTGGGTTTTGAGGTGGGTTGCAGTTGGAAAATGGTTTGGGGAAGTCTGCACATTAGCTCCGATGGCGACTACAACGGCGACAGCAGGTGGAGGAGGAGGAAGAAGACGAGGAGGAGGGAGAGGAGAGAGAGGGGTAGAGGGATGAAACTGGTTTTTTAGGGGACGACGTGGTGAGAGAGATGAGAGAGAATGTGATCAAATTGTTTATCCCGGTTTTACTTGTTAAGTCAATAGCTTCGGACCAATAGGATTCGGAATCCTCAAACTTTGGATTATTCTTAATTAAATCGTAAGTGAAACTAAATAAAAAAGATTGTCTAAATTATGGATAATTCCTATCAATTACCCAAAAAACACCTAAAAAATTATATATTTTTAAATTATTTAATATTTAAATGAGTTTAAAATGCTAAATAAAAATAAAAAGGTTGGATTTAACTTATTTTTATTTTCCTTTACTTTTTCTTTCTTTCTAATTTTTTTTCCCTTATCAAATTTGTTCAAAACCAAAGATTATGATCATTAGAGTAGTAATGAGTAAAGCAAAATAATAATAATAATAATAAAACGGCAGTAAAGGAAAAAAAAACATAAAATGATAAAGTAGGCTTTAAATTTTGAAATTAAGAAAAAAAGCATGATAAATCATTAGTGTAATTAATGATAATACGAATTCACCCATAACATATATATCTAATCAATAACAAAATTTGAATTTAGTTATTTCTTTCTTTTTTTTGGATTTAAAATATATTTTTTAACAAACATGAGGTTGTTAGCAGAAAATCTATACAATTATAAGGGACAATCTTATTGAAAGAGATAATTAAGAAGATAACTATATGAGAATTCTAGTTTCATTAAAAGACTTAAAACATTTCTAGAATATTTATTCTTATTATCATCGTCAAACAATATATTATCCTATAACTAAAAAGTAAGTAGTAACTAGAAATTAATTGACTTTTATT